>JAOQMP010007836.1:0-13380 GCA_027563575.1 Erythroxylum pedicellare
AGATCAGTACCAATATGCTCAATTGACACTTTATGTTTTTGCACTTCTTCTTTCACAGACAAATACTTCAAATCCATATGTTTCGCACCCTTTGAATATTTTTCATTCTTAGAGAAGAAAACGGTTGTGGAATTATCATAATAAATTCTTAACGGTTTGGTAATACTGTCGACAAGACATAGACCTAAGATAAAGTTCCACATCCACAATCCATGAACTATGGCCTCAAGGCATGCCACAAATTCAGCCTCCATAGTAGAAGTAGCAATGATGGACTGCTTTCCACTTTTCCATGAAATTGCTCCTCCAGTTAATAGGAACATATAATCAAATGTAGATTTATGTGAGTCTACACAACCGGTATAGTCTGAATCCGAGCATCTTATCACTTCGAGATAGCTTGATTTTTTATATGTGAGCATATAGTCCTTGGTGCCTTGTAAGTATTTAAGGTCTTTCTTTGCAACTTTTTAGTGGTCCATTCCTGGATTGCTTTGATATTGTTCTAACATTTCAACAACAAAACTGATATCTGGTCTAGTGTATGTTTGAGCATACATTAAGCTCCCAACTACTGACGCATAAAGACTAGACTCTATGTCCTTATGTTCCAAATTGTTTTGTGGACATTACATTAGACCAAATTTGTCCCCTTTCTGAATTGGAACTATCCCTAGGGTGATTGAACTTTCCACATATCCTTAAATTTTTCATCACAAGTCTAATATATGTTCATCTTCTAGACTAAAGTTAGTTTGCTTCCACACTAAAAATTCTTCTATCAATAGGATGTAACTAGTTTTTGACTTATTGTTGCAACTGATTCTAGTCTCGTGTTGCTTCTCATTCTTTATAAATTTTAACATTTACAAGTTTGAGTTAATCTCCAATGCCTTCTAAAAATTTATTCTTCTTCAAGTTAACTTCCAATTGACTTTGATTTCAACTTGATTAGATCATAAGAGATAATTTTATAACCAAATTTAAGATTTTTCCTCAAACTATCACGTACAAGATAATGAACTAAATATAAGAAAACATCGGATAATTCTATATAAAACATTTTGTAAAGATGTTAAATTATAAACTAATTAAACCCTTATAAACATGCCAAATATAAATTTATTAAATTCCCTCACATTTAACTCATTACTCCTTTAGTTGGCTATAATAAAACCTAACTAACTAAACTAGCGTATAATAAGAAATAATTCAATTTCATATCTATATAGTAACATTTTAAATATACCACAAATCTTTAAACCTATAGGTTTCTTTAGTATAGGAGTTATAATCCTTTAAGAGCTCACCAAAACTATAACCATAAATATTTACCTATATGCATTAGATAATGTAGTAGTTAATAACATTAGATATACATATTCCAAAATTCAATTAATTGTACAATTTAAACATATAATTTTTCTTAAGTAACTTATAGTAAAAATAATACAAAGTAAATAATATTTTACCTCTTTCATTAAGCTAAAATGCTTCAAGTTTATGTTTTCATCAAAGGATCACTTATTTATATAAGTATTTACAATTTTGGGTAAGATACACATACTTTTCTTGTGAAATTGAAGTTACTATAGGTTTGAAAATCATCTCATGTCTATTGATTCAATAGATATATACAATTAAAAATTGAAAGGTCTTTAAATTAGATTGTAATGGGGCTAAAAGTATAAGTATATTAATAAAGGTAAAGAATACAAAAAAAGAAAAGGGTTAAATTTTTAGGACACCTTATAGTTTGACAAATTATCATCTTAGTCCTTTATTTTTAAAAACCATTAAATACCACCCTTTTTGTTACAAATCCTATATCTTCACGTAGAAAAGACATCAAATCAATTCTTGGTAGTCTACATGGCATATTTGTTTCATGTAGAAAGGACTTCTTATGGGTTAAATAACCTACACAGAATTTTGCTTCATATGGTCTCATATTCCATATGATGTCATATGAAGCTAAACAATGTTTGGTTCTATCATCTCCTAAATATAACTCGACACTCTTTGAATTAGGTTTTTTTTTTCCCTTCAATCGATTAAGAAGCAATTTGAAATCTTGTTTTAGGAAGTAGTAGGAATATAATGCTAGTTTTAAGAAATAGTGGGACTGATTTTAATTCTTAGGTAACTCCAACTTTTTTTACTTTCTTCTAACATAATGGATCTACTAGTTTATAGAAATTAGACTACTAGTTTTTCTCTCTAACATAATGAATTTGCTTTGTTTCATAATTTCATTTTGGCTAGATTGTGATGGAGTTCTAAAAGTTGAGTTCATTTGCACAACACTTTTTGCTTAACGAAAACAATTTTCTATATTTTTAAAATAAAAATCAAATTTTATAACAAACACACTTGCACAATAAATGCATTTTTTAAAAAATTTCTAGAACATAATTTATTGATGAGAAATCACTTATCAAGAATTGTAGCAAATGAATTACTTTAAGATATCGCTTATTAAAGTGTTATAGTGAATTACTCTAAAGAAGATTTGGAACAATTAGAGAGAGGAATTTTTACGTCTCCTTAAGTGAAAGAGATTGTAGTAGATGACATTGTCATGCTAAAATAGCTTACACTTGAAAATTATTCTACTTTAGATCAAACAATTGAATTTTAGCTCCATACTTCATTATTGGTACAATCTTACTTTAGATCCATGAATTCTTTCTAAATCTTAAAATTTTCTTCCTCTCGCCATTTGCGACATCATTATTGATCCCAAATTGTGGATTCTGAAGATATAGTAAGCTCATTTATTATTGTAGGTTAAACTCAAGGTAATGTTGGGAAGCATAACAAAGGTTTTCTTTTTCCAACAATTGCAACATATAATTCAAGGTAATTTTAAAGGATCATAGATCAGTATATCTATGTGATATAAGTTATAAGATTATTTGTTAAGGATTCTCTTTTTTCCTTAACCTAAAAAATTAACTCTTCAAATAGTTTGACCAATTCCTTCTGGCAACATAGAAACTATCATAGTTATTAAATATTGTGTTCCGCTACTAACAAGTACTCCTCTAGCTACCTTACTTAATTACTTGCTTACTTAGGTTGTTTGTCTATATAGTAGGTTATCAATTATTAAGACTTGATAAAGTGTATTAATCACATTACTTGAATGACATTTTATACTTCAATGTGATAAACACATTTGGGACCTACTACCTAGGGAATTATATTGATGGTAATCTATATTATATATAACTTTGTGCAGCTAAATATCAGTATATTTAAGCTGGAGTTTAAGATGATGCACAAAATTAAATGATGATCTATTAGTACCTAGCAATGATGTACTAGTTAGTGAATGTATGATGGTTAAGTTGAATTCAACTAGGATCATATGCAATAAAAAATTGTCTATTGCAATATGCATGGTGGTTACAAAATGTTTTTCCAATTCTGTGTACATTACTTCTATATTTATAATATGGTCAATTTTTGTTATCTTCTTATTCCTTTATACCCTAATAATGATTAAAAAATTAGTCATATCCCTGCCACCAATATCAATTAATGTGAACTACTGAGGGAACTCATACAACATTTGTATAATTACATAAGCTAGTAATATATTAAATTTGCATATACATAATATGATATTTGTTTTTGCTGTAGGTATGTTTGAGGAGTGGTAAGTATTTTAGGTCCCATAATTAATTTGAGTGCTTCTATAGAGGATGCTTCAAATTTAAACTAGAAATGGTAAATAAAGCTTGAGAGAAAGATTACTTTCGTTATAAGGTAGATCATATTACATTATTTGATTTTAGGCTTAATGGTAAAAGGTTAGGCTATGAAGAAGAAACAAAATTTACTTATAAAATCCCACATAAGTTTTTTGAAGATGGTTTGAGGTAATTATAGAATGATAATGATGTAAGGAGCTTAATCGATGCAATTAAAGTGAGAAAATAAAGATAGTAAGACGTTTATAAATAAAGAGAAGTACCTTAAGATAAGCGGAGTTACCGACCCTGAGGTTGATATTCTAATTGAGGTAACTGGGATGATGATAGGGAGGAATGTTTACTAGCACCCACATAAACATCGATTCCAACACCCACATATGCACCCTTTAATCCACCCATTCCAATAGCATCTGAAGTTAAACATAAACATGAAGCATTAAATGATTCAGATGACATATCATACCATGAAATCCAATCAACAAATATTAGTGACCTAGAATGTTCAAGTGAAGATATTCCTGATGATATTTATGGATTTGGTATAGAAAAAGAGTTACCTGTTATGAGTGGCTGGTGTACCGATATATGTTAAGAATATTAACTTAGGTAATGATGAGGTTGATGTTGATTATGACTATAATGGTAGCTTAAAGTATGTTCTGATGAGGAAAGGAAAAAGAAGCCTAAGTTTTTGCACTTATACTCTTATAGTTTAGATGATGAGACTTGTTTTGAAGTAAAAAAAGGATATTTGATTCTGTTAACACATTTAGGAAGGATTTGAAGAAAAAGAGTATTTAAATGGTTTTTGCCTATATTTTTACAAAGAACGAAAGCCAGGAGTTACTGCAGTGTTTAGAAGAAAAATGGATGGAGAATGCATGTGATGCTTACATAAGAAAAGGTTGCATTGGCATTAAGATATTCTATGATTCTCAATATTGCTAGAGATCATTTGATAGTAAAAAGGTAATTGCAAGTGGATTGCTCATAGGTATCTAAAACACTTCAAAGCCTATCCTAGTTGGCATATAAATAGGTTAAATAGGGGATGCTTTAAGAGATTACTAATAAAAGATTATAAACATCAAAGCATATAAAGATAGAAGGAATTTATTAATTGGAGAGGAAGGGGAAAAATATAAAAAGTTAAGGGTATACTTCAAGGCAGTGATGGAATGCAATAAGGAAACTTCGCTATAAATCAGATCTGCTAAAGATGTGTTTGACTTATGTTACGTATATTTTAAACAAGTAAAATCTAGGTTATTAATACTTGTAGATCAATGGTAAGCTTTGGTGGTTGTCATTTGAAAATAGTCCATAGTTGGCAGTTGCTAATAGCCATTAAAAGGGATATAAATATTAGTATGTTTCCATTGGCTTAGGCTGTTGTACGAGTTTAGAATAAACAGAGCTGGAAATGGTTTTTAGGATGCTTATTGGATGATATTGATACTGATTGATCATAGGTGCTTATGACTGATAGATAGAAGGTGAAACAATGGAATATTCTTATTGTAAATTTCATATTTCCCCTTATTTTTTACTGATTATATCTTATCATGTGATCCAGGGTCTATAAGAACTGTTTCAGTATGCATACACTAATTTTGTGCATCATTATTGTTTTAGGCATTTTTTGGTCAATTTACAAAGTAAATATAAACTACTAACCATCTACAATGACTAGACGTGGAATATTGCTTCATATTGTACACAACAAGGTTATAAGAGACAAATAAGCAATATAGAGTGTAAACAAGGATGCCTATGATTGATAGAAAATATTCCCAAGAGGAGATGATGTAGATATACATTTGACAGATGATGTAAGAATAATTTACTTTTAAACAACATAGTGGAGAGTTTCAATGCATATTTGAGAAATGCATGAGACAAATCAATCTTGATTTATTTAGAGATGATGAGAAGAGCCACAATGAAGAGATTTCATCAGAAGAAGCAAGTAATGGTTGATTGCAATAGTAAAATTTGTCCTAACATTATGAAAAAGCTAGACAACAATATAAAGGAGGCTACAAATTATTTGACTCATTTTGTAGGTAATAATATCATTTACATTTCATACCTTACCTAATGTTACTAATAACTTAACACATTTATAGAAGGTGATAGGAAATTTAAAATTAAGTAACATATGCATGACCATCATATAGTGAACTTTCAAACAAATGAATGCACTTGTAGGAGATGGAAGTTAACTAAAATCTCTTGTAGCTATGTCATTTCAGTGATTTTTTTAGAAAGAGGAGATCCCAAGGATTATGTGCACTAGTACTAAAACAAGGGGACAAATATGAAGTTTTATTGGAAAAGCAATAATCAAATACTAGGTGAATATTTCTGGACCATATATGGAGAAGAACATAGATAGAAGATCTTTAACATACCACTTCTATAGAGCATATGCCCGAACATCTGAAGGATATTTGAGAACATACCCTACAAGAATGGCACATTAGAATAATCACTTTAACTAAATAAGGCATCACGCAAATCACAAGCATTCAAAAAAGATCAACTTTTCCCATTTCATTAGCCAATATAAACTTACATTATTACATTACAATCCATAATGCATATATGTACATTGCATACCATTTGAGAGATTACTACTCCATTCAAAATATAAAACATGAAATGGCATGCTAACTGAAAACATTCTAAATTAAACCCCTCATATATTAGATGACCAGACCTTTGAGCCTTTCTTATTCTCAAAATGATAGTACTAGAATTTTACTTGGTTTCCTTATAAGCTAAAACTCCCTTGTACCTGAAAATTCAACGTTGCAATTTTGACGAGTTTACGAACTCAATGAGTGAACCATCATTGATATGCTCACTCAATCAAAAAACAATGGCAAGTATATTACCCAATTCAAGGAATATAACACATCATTCAATATCAAATCCCACATCACATTTTGTTATATATCAATAAGTACATGTATACAAACATTTTATATCACCATTTCAGAACAATCAAATAATTCATCCCAATCATCCATATGATATATGTAAAGTTATGTATGCAAATGCACGCATCACTCCATTTTATTTTTACTTTGTTGTGACCAAGCACCTAGTTACTGTCCCGTATATATTGCGAAAATCGGGTTCATTTTATTTACTGTCTTGTACCTATTATGAATACCAGGCTTATTATTAACTAAGCATATGGGTCTTTTTGCACAATTTTTGAGCTTAAAGCTCTTTTTTCACGTTGGTTACTCCAGTCACAACTCCTTTATTTGATCATGCATATCAATGTAATAGAATGCATCAATTCACATATTATGCTATCAATACTTTTCATTCAATATGCACATATCATTTATCACATTCTTCATATTTGGTTCTTGCATTCAACATTCAGTTGCGTACACATTCCATATTACACATGCAATTTGAAAGCACTTCCAATACATTCCTGAATATCAAACTCCTCGGACCAAAAATGTCCAGAATTATCACAATCACATAAGTAACAATTCAATAGGTTAACTCATAGTATGCTCTAGAAAAGCTATTGCCTGGATGATCCTACAATGTCTGGATGTTGGCGATCAACTTGTGCTTCTTTAATCATGAAATACGCACATATTTTATACATTACTAAGTTGATCAATCATATAAATTATTCAATTATGCACATGTATGTGTGTCATGTTTAATGCATGCTCAATTGACTTTCCAGGGTATGTATCCTTATTCACAAATCTTGACCATTCAAACATTATATTTTGTATACTACCATTTTGGAGTAAGGTTTATACCTTTAAGTTAGCTTGATTCACACCAAATTCATCAACCATACTTTACACTTATCCTTCAAAATTTTCATGATCAAAAAGCCTCTTATAACACACATACAATTGTTACTTTAAATATGGAATTTCAGCAAGCTAGATCTATACGTTCACCAATCTCTTTCTAGCAATATATATTTATACATTTACCTAATTCTCATTCATAATTACCCCATGTTCTTCAATGCTTATTCATCCATACCTTATACACATTACTCATTTCTTTACGATCATGTTTGCATTAAAATAACTCATTTATTCCTTTAACAAACCATAATTTCCATATTTGAACTCAACCACATCAAAACAGTCCATTCTTTAGGTTATGACATCAATTAACTACATAAACTTATCAAACTGTTCACCAATTAATCAAGCAACAATCTAGGCTCATTCATAGCCTTAATCAAGTCCAAATATACCAACTTAGAGTGAAATTTCTCAGCCAGTTTGACATGTACGCAAGGCTGAAATTAAAATTATAGAATTTGTCATCAACATCACTAATGTGTGTAACTTTACTACCTTCATTACTTCACGAATTTTACAAGCTTAGAGACATCACTAACACTTGAAATTTTCCAGGTTTCATGTCCTCTAAGGTTACATCATTTCAGGCTAATTTAACTTCCATATTGGTTATGCTAAGGCTTACAAAATTCTGCTCACTTATGTCATTAACAATCACTTTTTACAAACACGCCTACAACTCTAATTTTCCAGATTCAAGAACACTTCAATAACACCTATCTTTACCATGAATCCTCCTTCATTTACACTTCAAGTCTCAACATAAATAATCCATTTAATAGTTTATAACCTGTTGTTTTCATGCATAAAAAATAAAACAGAAAAGTAACCAATTCATTCATCACATTCCAACATAACATCATCATTAATGCCACATGCATTACATCCCAATTTAGTCATCATAGAATTTCTATTTCAACATGCCACAAAGAACAATACTTTACTTACTTATTTAGCTCAATTTTCACCTGAATGATCAAGCTAACTTAGCTCTCCATGCATGTACAATCATCCAAGTACAAGATGGAAGTAAAATGAGTTTAGCAAAGGCAAAATGATGATAGCAGATTATAACTATCTTTGAGCAAATTTTTGTATAGATCTTGAAGTGATTATGAACAAAATTAAAGTAAAATTCAGAAGCTGAGAGGGTGTATGGGTGTTTCGGTGGTGAGAGTAAAGAAAAGAAGAAGGATGGACATAACAAAAACTATCCTTGCAGTAGCTTAACTCATTAGGTGTTATGTGTCACTACTATACAATGGCATTTGTTACCTATGCGATTAAGTCACTTGTCCTCTCCATAAGCTGCCATTTGTCACAATTATGCTAGGCCATTTGTCACTTAATCACTAATGCCATTTGTCACTTAATTTCTTATGCCATTTGTCACTTAATTTTCCTTGCTAAATGTCACTTATTTTATGGGCTTAGTCATCCTAAATTTCCATGTGTCAATTTGACATTTTTCCTAGACTAAATATACATTTTAATTCATCAAATTTCCAATTGTAATAATTAATTCCAAATTTACTACTTGTAATCCATCAAACCAAAATTCAAGACATAAACAATACACAATCATATCATAATCATTTTAAACCTTTCATAACTCAGAATATGTCAATTAAGTGCACATACAATCTTTGCAATGTTTTCTAAATCATGATTCATATGTGTATTCTTATAGTATGCATATGATTGAAATGCTTTTACAAATTCTCAAATGATATGACTCATGTGTAATAGTTTAAGGCTCTAATCCTCAGTATGGAAATAGGTTATTACAAGATCAATTCTCCCCCGTACAAGAAAAGAATTGGAAGGATAAAAAGGAAGAGAATAAGGCAAGTTAGTGAATATAAGAACGACAAGATTATTTCAATAAGGACTTGTGCTATGTAACATATATAAAATGTAAATAAGTTGGACATAATTCAAGTACTTGTAAGATTCAAAGACCTAGGTTAGTTATGATAAGCGAAATGATGGAAATCGTACTTTTTATGTTAAATTAAAAATATAAGTGAAAATGACAATTTATATTATATGTTAAATACAGGGGTCAAGTGAAAATGCCTTTTTAAGAAAGCATTGTAGTAGATGGATCACAAAGAAAAGGAAAGGATCATGTTTACTATTAGCTCAAGGTTTATTTTTAACAATTTTGATGATAACTTTATAATATTTCAAAATTAAAATTGGATTTGTTTCCTTATATAGGCAACAATATAATTCTTAAAAAGAAAAAAAATCATAGGATAATTACTTTCTTTTTTGCAAGAACCTTCTTTATAAACTTACCTAAATAGAAATGGTTCCATAACATCTGGAAGGATCTTACTAACTTAAATAATTACCTCTAAAACTTTTGATAGAACTTTTTTTAACGTCTAAATATTGAAGATTTCAGCAAAGATGATATCAAAGATTCATTTGATACAAAGTCAAATCAAAATAGAAATGAAGCAATGGCTGGTTATAGAAAATGTCTACTTAAGGAAGAGCCACTATATTTGTGAAATACACAAAATTTTGAAATACTTTAGCAACATTAACATTCTTAAAAGTTATATCAAACTCCTTATGCCTTAGAAAGTGAAAATACTTTATCGAGAAAGAGATTGCTATTCTTTGTGAGATTACATTGAGCTTACTTTATATTTGTTTTTTAGAGCTTGTAGAGGTTTGTTAAACACTTTGAGTGTGAAAGTTATACAACCTTGAAAAATATGTACTTATGAGCTTGGAGAGGCTCATCAAATTTAATAATTAGATTCTTATAGTGAAATACGTAAATTAGATACTTGGGGACTGGACGCAAGCTTTGTTATTAGCTGAACAAGTATAAATTGACTGTGTCATTCTTTCTCTCTTCTTAACTTTTAAATTTCCACATTATAAGTTTGTGTTTTCAACAGGCTCTTTTGGTTTTACAATTGGCTCTTTCGATTTTACAATAGGCTCCTTCTGTTTTTATATCACAAGAGGTCCCTTTCATTTTAAGCGTTAATAGGCTCCTATCAATTAATAGACTCCTTTCTTTTTAAGTGCTAGTAGGCTCCTATCATTTCTTTTTAAGCTCTAGCAAGTTCCTTTTGATTGATAGGCTCCTTTCATTTTTTTTAAACAAGTAATAAGATCTTTTCATTTTCAACGTTAATAGGATCTTATCCAAAGTTGATAGGACCCTTCTATCTATACACTTATTTTGTTTAACAGGATATTATCATTTGAAAGTACCTTGTAATTTTTTTACACACAATTCACCCCCTCTTACTGGTGTTTACTCTATCATTTCATATTAGAGCTAGGTTTCACATTTATTATGTTTTATAGAACGTGATAGATCATAGCAAATAATTTAAGAAGCCTTGAAGGACAATCCATCTCAAAGCCTCCTTATTTTAATGGAAACAACTATTCCTATTGGAAAGAGAAAATGACTATTTATCCTCAATCTATAGATATCAAAATCTAGCAAGCTATCAAAGTTGGAGCCACTTCTCCTACTATTGATGACATAGAAGCATGGATTGATGCTGATAGAAGAAACATATAGTTGAATGCCAAAGCAAGACATTAACTGATTTGTGCACTATCTCTAAAAGAGTACAAAAAGATTTCTTACTGTTGTACAGCAAAGGAAATGTGGGATAAACTACAAGTCACCTTTGAAGGAACAAGCAAGGTAAAGAAACATAGAATAAGTCCTTTAGTGCATTAATAGGAAACTATTTGTATGAAATAAGGAGAAACAATATTAGATGAATTCTTTAGAAGTTTCAATAATGTCATCACTGCCTTGAAGAACTTGGGTAAGGTATATCCTAATGATGAGCTTATGACAAAGATTCTAAGATGACGACCAAAGGAATGGAGACCTAAGGTGATAGCTTTATAGACTACAAAAGATCTCGACATTACCTCACTTGATTGGTTAAGAGGAAACTTAATGATCTATGAAGCCAAACTTAGGTAGGATGAAGGATCCTCATAAAAAAAGTGGAATGGCACTAAAAGCAGCTAATGAATCAAATCTATCAAACAAATAAGAAAAAAACATTGAATTATAAATCAATGGAGATGAAGAATTAAATTTTATGGGAAAAAAATGCCCACTTTTACATAAAGAAGCCTATGAAAAAAAAGAGAAAGAAGCAAGAAAACTGAAAACAACATGTTGTTAAAAGGGAGTAGTGGTAATAGCAATACTCAAAACAATCTAATCATATGCTATCATTACAAGAAGCCTAGACACAAAAGACCTGAATGTCCTCTTCTTCAAAAGGAAAAAACAGAAAATACAAAATCTAAAAAGCAAGCTATGACTGTATATTGGTCAAATGAGGACTTTGAAATCTTTGAAGAAGAAGAGCCTGAAGAAGTCATCAACGTTTTCTTTATGGCCGAATCAGGAGATGATAAGGTATATTATTTTGACTTTGATATTGAAATTGATGAATTAAGAAATGCATAAATTATATGATCAGTATAAAAATTAATAGTTCAATATTTCAAAAAGGCTAAGAATTTAAAAAATAATAATGTATCCTTAACGAATAAGATTAAAAAGAATTTTCTTTTTAGAATTATGTCCCTTGAAAAATGAAAACAAGAAAAAAGACTTTAAAAAGGAATTCTTGGAGCAAAAGGTAAGTCAGTTACAGAATGCACTGCTTGAAATTTATTCTCTTAAGGTAAAACAATTAAAAGAAAAAGTTGCATCTCTAGAAAAAGATCTTGTCAATTTTATTGATGGAAGGAACAATCTTAATGCATTAATTGAGAATGGTAAACATATTTTTAATAAGGTTGGAATAGGATATAATGACAACAATAATATTAGGCCATACAAAAACTTCTTTGTTAAATCCAACAGTAGTTATAGTCAAAACAACATGAACCTGGTAAATAGCAAAAATTAAAGTAATTCTCTTTCATATATTTTGTGCAATTACTGTGTTAGACATGGTCATATTAGTTATTCCTATAATGTTCGAAAGATAAAGAAATTATCTTATAAGTATGTTTAGAGATCGAAAGGTCAAACTACTAACTTGAAAGGACTCAAACAAATTTAGGTACCTAAAATGAGATAATATATTCTGCAGATATACTTCACAACAGAGACAAGAGACAATCAATGGATAGTTGATGGTGGTTATTCAAAACACATGAAAGGTAAAATATCACATTTCAACTATATTGAAAGGAAACACAAAGGTAATGCTGTCTTTGCCAATAAAAAAAAAGGCAAAAGTTGCTAGAATTGGTAAAATTGGTGACTCTAACTCTGCTTTTATTGATAATGTTCTTTATATTGATGGATTAAAACATAACTTGTTGAGCGTAAGTCAATTATGTGATAAGGGTTATAGATTTACTTTATATCCATCACATTGTGAAATAATTGATAATCTTAATTATAATATTGTATTTGTTTGTCCTAGAAATCAGAACATATACTATGCTCAACTAGAAAATATGTGTTCACAAAATGTCAAATGTTTTGTTTCAATAGAAAAGGATTTATTTATTTGGCATAGAAGATTTGGACATCCTAGCATGAGCATCTTATCAAAATCGTCCAAAAATGAGTTAGTGAGAGGAATACCTTCTCTAAAGTTTGATAATAATTAGGTTTGCAAAGCTTGTTTAAAAGGAAAACAAATCAGAGTAACTTCCTTCCTAAAAATATTGTGTCTATTAACCAGTCGCTTGAACTTATACATATGGAATTATTTGGTCCTACTAGGACTTAAAGCTTTAGTAGTAAAAATTAAGACTTT
>JAOQMP010007919.1:0-13375 GCA_027563575.1 Erythroxylum pedicellare
ATAATAAGATAATTAATTTTATTTCAGTTACAAGTTAATAATAAGATAATTAACTTGTAAGAGTTAACTTTTAGGTTTTGTATTTCAATAAATATGCCTAATTTCTCATTTTATTTCATCTTAATTAACAAATTACACATATCTTAATTAACAAATTACACATACACTTCAAATAAATATTGACACAATTATAAAATAATCAATGAATTACATTTTTCCAAAATATTATACTGCAGGGGCATTTTCGTCATTAACACTTTTTTTGTTCTGTTCACTGCAACCAAACACATTTTTGTTCTCGGGATAGAGAAAATTTTCTCTTTTCTGTCTACTGCAACGAAACACCTCACTGTCTCTGATTCTTGTTCTGTTCCGTCTCCAGATTTCTGTTCCGTTCCGTCTCTGCATATTGAAGACGCTAATCAAACGCAGGGTACTAGCCAGTTGTTACAAAGGTATTCTTGGAACTTAAACTTTCACCCGAAGTTGCTCGCTCACACCTTTTGTACGACAGTCTCATTTAGATCCGTTAAAGTAAGACTCAGTCTTTCCCCACCCTCGAAGTGTTTACCTTGTACACACTCGAAGAAACAACGCGGAAGCAACAAAGAATATAAGTAACAAGAAAACACATAGAGATACGGTCAAGAGACCAACTTTATATTACTTTCCCTAAAAAAAAAACAAAGAATACTCTCTCTGATTGAATCCCCTCCTCTGAGAAGAGCAAAGTTGGAATGAGCTATATATATAGGCATCCTAGCTTGGAGTCACAGATTCTCACTAAATTTGTACTATCTAAGATCATGTCTATCTCTATCATATAAGATTACATGAACCAATTGGATGACACCCCCATCCAAATAGGACTTTAATTGATAAGATAAAATCTAACAAGATAACATAAGATAGAGTTTACATTTATCTAGAACACTAACATCCTTATCTGCGAAGATCTGCACTATCTTCAGATGTTGAGTTTCACTGCAACTCTAACTCCCAGTCATCGCCACATCATCCAAGATCTCCCTGCGATCTTTATCCGCTGATGATGCAATGTGATCTTGCCGAAGCTCACTAGCACACTGGCCTGATCCAATGCTTCCCACAACAAGTCTGTTAGTTATGGTCCATCCATCCGAGCATAGCCAAGTCCTTAGCCTAGGTCGAGTCAATCTCCACAAGGGCCGATGCTCTACTAAATTTTGCACCAAGTCTGATCCTACTCGCCCATGTTTGTCTTAGTGAAAGCTATTCGCACATAAGTCCAGCAATTCACGTCCATGGATAAATTTATCTTCCATGATCAAGCTCTCTCATGGTGCAGTCTTGTCGCTCCATGACTGAGTCACAAGTCACAATCCGAGTTAGTATAAAAACCTTGCCCATTTACATACTTTCGACCTGCCTGGCCGAAGTTAAGTGTTTGTGCGCCTCATCGTGTTTGCATACCTTCGCGCATCCTTGTGAGTCTCATACACCTTTGTGCCTTCTCGCTCACTCTCGGGTCTCGCATGACTTAGTTTCCCAACTCCGTGCGGCCTCGCATCCGAATCTCACGTCTCGTCGAAGATTTCCACCAATGCGCACCTACGCGTATCGAATCTCGCCTACTCTCGAGATCTTTATTGATACTTCCCACATTTCTCGCCTACTTTACAAGTTCATCGGGTTTTGCTCGCTAACTCGCAAGACTTTGCCTTGTTCCTCGTCAACACGCCTTCCTCGTGCCAACTTATATGCAAAGCATTGGCCAAGGCTCGCCAACACACGCACGATACCGTAGACTGAACTTAGGGGCCTAACACTAGTTCGTGGTCTGGTTATAGTGTGGCATCTTTTAGTTGTTAGGTTTAATAAATAAGCCATCGGCGTGTTTGAATTGTTGGAAATTATGGTGGAATAAGAAGGCGCTTAGAAACTATAGCAGTAAGCGACAGCAGCTACTACAACCAAGAGGCAACGTGGTAGTAGTGATAAACTTTAGGTGCATCACATGAAGCAAGGTGAATCAACTCTATGAGAGGGGCTCGTCGGCGACAAGGACAACTGACAACATCTTAGAGGTGTGCATAAAGCAACTGCTGGCTTGTGTGTTGTCGATGACCAGACGTAGTTGTGAGACGCAATGGGTGGTGATAGGCATGTGGCTGTGGCATCCAGTGGTGAGACAGGATGCTAGAAGTTGGCTTCTGTAGTAGATTGGAGTGTGGCTGAACATCCAGTGGCAGCGGCAGCGGCAGCTACGGATCACCTTAGGCAGTTAGGGTTTCTAGCTTTACGTTTGGGGTTTTTCTTACGAAGAAGACACCTTGTAACTAAATAAGGTTAGTGTAACCTTGACCAAGAATAAGGGTTTTGGAAGTGGAATTACCTAAACTTAATACTTGAATACGGGTCGTTTGGTTACAATAATAAGACTATCTAATGGCTAGAATAATGGCTGTTTGGCAATTGGAATAAGATATTTTATGGTTGGAACAGGATATTACATAACTTAGATTAAAGGCTTGTTTGGGGATAGGATTAATCTAATCCTGTCAAAATTATTTTTCAAGTATGGAATAATATATTTTAAACTTGAATAAATTAAAATTATACCAAACATAATTCTAAACTTGCTTTAAAATTAAATTTTAACTCCAAAATTAAATTAATTATTTTTCTTAATATGATTTAGATTAATAATTAAATTTATTCATATTTAAATTTTAGAAATGTTGTTTCCAAAGTTAGAACTAACTATTTTTAATTAGATTGAAATTAATTTTTAATTAGACTCTTCAAAACTAAGAAAAGTGTTTTCTTACGTAATTAAGAAAGATGTTTCTTAATTAAATTTATTAATTTCAATTTGATTTAGATAAATTAAATTTATGGTTTAATTTGTTTAGAAAATTATTATTCAATTTATTTAAAATTTGTTTCTTTATTATGAATAATAAGTTTGTTGATTCATTAAAAAGATATTTTTCTTAATTAAATTTTAAAAAGTTTTTTTATTTAATAATTAAGAAAAATGAGTTTTCTTTAATACTTTAAAAATAGTTTTCTAATTTATTAAAGAAAGATTTTCCAATTAGTTAATAAATAATCTCTAAATAAATAATATAAATGACTTTCTTGACTAAATGAAAAGTATTTTATTTAATTTTGAAAGTAGTTTCCTTTAAAAATTAGATAATAAGATTCTAATTAAGGAAAAAATTACTAATTAGATTAGAAATATTTTTCCAAGTGAATTAGAACTTGTTACTCGTTAAATTTTTTTAAGGACATTTTTTCTAAATTATGATAAGAACGAAATATAATTTATTGAAAATTGTTTTCAGTTAATTTTGTTAAAGGGTTCAAGATAATTGGAAATAGTTTCAAATTAAGTTTGATAATTGTTTTCAAATCAAATTAAGTTTCTATTTTAGAATAGGAATTTAATTTATTTAAGGAATCAATTTGTTTAATCTAATTAAATTTTGTTTAAAAAGTTGGAAGTATTATTTTAGCGATAACTAGAATCAAATGAAGCTTGATATTTTATGCGTATAATTTGATTTGAATGAATAAGCTGCATACTTTATTAATATGCTTAATACATATATTAGATGCTTGTTAAATTGTATGTTTATGTGTGTAATGTTTTACTTGCAATTTTATGTTTGATGAGACAAATAAGATTGAATATCTTATTAAAATATTAAGTGCACATTGAAAACGTAATTGTTACCTTCCATTATTATAAGAATAAACTAGAGTTTTGTTTATTGATAAGTTTGTTGAGTAAACCATAGGCCCCTTTAACCCAAATATATTTAATCTTATAACAGTGGGTCCTACTTAACTAAATTTATATGATTTGCATGGACAACATCATGATCACATGAATTTAGAAACAGGATTAGGAATAACATATAAGATATATTTTGACAAGAGTCACCTAATGGATTTAGGAGTCATTTGAGATGTGATTGATAAAGTTGTTATCTACCTAATTTAAGATTAGTTAGTTTATTGAGCAAACTTAAGATCAAGTAAATTTGAATGAGATCCTAGCCCATTAAAAAGATTTGAGTAATCTTTCCTAATAGTAGTGAGGGTTACTATTTCAGATAAAATAGTTAGAGTAACTAAATACATAATTAAAGTCTTAATCTTATTTATTGTTATAACTTATAATCAATTACTTGTTATTCATATATTTATATTTTTGTTCAAAGTGGAATTTATCTTGTTTAGTATAGTTGATACTAAGAGTTAGTGAATCGAATTTCTTAGACATAAGTTAAGTGAATCGAATTTCTTAGACATAAGTTATGTTAGATAGAAAAGTTATATGTCCATTATGCAATTTTGCTATTAATCCTATTTGAGGATTTGATGTTAATGTTTGGGAGATATGTCAAAATCATATAGATGACAAAATGTATTGACATTTTGAGTTGAATAATGTCTCATAAACTTTGATGACAACATGTAAGATGTATGTTAACATCATGACAGCAAGATGTAAGAGCTTGCATGAAGTAGATCTAAAAAGTATAATACCCTACAAAATTATTTCACTCAATTTAGCCTACTGAAAGTATAAAATTGGACATCAATTAAAGGCTTTGTTATAGAATGATAATAGCTATCATTTGAAGAAATGATTGCATGACTTTTCTTGCCTATACAAAATATGATATAGATAATATATATTTCTTATTCGTGTTTATAAGTATTTGATATCGAATTTATATTCATCATTACTATAATGTTTAAGGTATGATAAGAAATATATTGTTAAGTAAAAGTAGTTTATCTAAGTTTATGCAAACAATTTTTATGTGTTGGATTAAACAAGACTTAGACTTAACATAAGTGACAAGAATATAAAATTAGATAATTGAGACAATCTTTTCATGTTATGATTGGTTAAATCAACATAATAAGAATTATAAAGTTATATGCATTGATATATGTATCCTTTTGATTATGAATTACATGAAACTTGTGAAACTTGTTAAGTTGAAGAATAACCAAATCAACATTTGGCGAAAGGATGATGATGGTATTAAGTTGTTAAATTTATATGCGTGATATATTAGATGAAATAGCAATTCATAAAAGGATGATTCCTATATTTCATTAATATTACTAATGATTTTATGTGATACAATCATATTTATTAAATGAAATATTGATTTTAAAATTTTGAAATAAAAATTAAGCATTAAAAATGCTAAATCACTTCGATAAGATTGATGTAGTGAGATATAAATTTTTAGTTATCTATAGGGAATGAGAGTCTCTAGTGAATTTCTTTATAATTAAATTCTATAAGAGTATGAATTTGTGTAAGGAGGAAAATACAATATGAGATATTATATGATGCAATGTTTATTTCTTCTATAGATATGCCTAATATAATAACTTGCCTTTAATATTTTTAATAAATTAATTAGCAAGATTTCATATTAGATATGAAACACTAAGTCTTTGAAAGAGTCAAAGTTAATAGTTTAAAGATGTGATACTTGATTGAAGCATACATTATCCATTAAGTTTAGAACTAAATTGGATAACAAAAGGTTATGAGAAATCCAAAAGGTTAGATATAATCTTACAGACCCATTGATTTGTTTCAATGAACACTTATAACAGAATGGTTCTCAAAATAAGTAGTAGGAGTATGATGAAATTTGAAAAGTTTAAATCTTATGACAATATATCCAATTAGAACTATTACCTTTATTGATACATTTGATGTATGGTTAAAATGATACAAGAAATTGAAATGCTCACTTTTATGATAAATTCAAATAGTTTTTTAGATGATTGTGAATTTATCAATTTCTATAAGAAGATTAGTTAGATTATAATTGTCTTTTTGATGGGAGTATATAGAGACATATTACTCATAGCAAACAATGATTCACATTTTAAATTATTGAAAATATAATTGTAGAAGTACACTTATTGGATATGAAAAGGTAACAACTTAATTTTGATAATTAGACGTACAAAGATAGATATGGAAGTTGTTTGCATATTCCAATCCAAATATATAGATAATGCACTAAAGGTTTTTATTATTTAAGATATCTGATACTTGTGACGTATTAAAGATATCCATTATTCTATGTATGAGTTGATATTTGATTTCAAGGTTATATGGATACTAACTTTAGAAGTAGATCCTAATTAAAGAATATTTTACTTAGAACAATATCATTTTAAAATTAGAAAGGTTCCAATGTAGCAATGGTTACTAATTATGTCATAATACATTTTTAATTTAGTAGAAATGATTAATTTGATCAATAAGTTCTTTAATGAACTTGATATAGAGCCTTACATTGTTCAATCAAGACTACAATGTACTGTGAAACATTAAAGCCATTGCGCATATAAAAGGAGCTAAGGTCTAATCAAAGATATAAGGATGTCTTTAGTTAGTTTCTTTTAATTTAAGGATAATTAAGATGAAATTGAGAGATTTAAACAAGTGCTCATAGTAGAAAATCTTGTAGAATTATCTCTTTAATTCATTATCCTACCAGTAACATGATTGTCATATGGTGATATTGTATAAGAAAGTTAAACAATTAGCTTAGTGTAAATGAGATATTGTCAGTTTATGGCCTATAGCCAATTAGTTGGTTTTAGTTTAGTCACAATTGTTTAAAGGCATTCTTTTTCTTATATATTATTAGATGTATATGATAAAGTCCACGAGATAAATACATTGCAAATAAAATTATGATGAGATTATAATTATGAGATTCATATTGCATTATGTATAAACCATAAATTGTTCTTAGTCCTTATGAGTAAAGTAGTCGATCTTATAGACTAAAATAGTGATACTTAAATAAATGTATGGGTATTTATAAGATAATAAAGTATTTGATTAGTGGAGAACTACTATGATTGGACTCAAAATAAAGTAGTTATTAATTCCATGCTTTATGTCTAATCAAAAAAATTTTAATGAAAAGAATGAATTATACAAAAAATATCATTCACAAAAAGGTTAATCAAAATATCTTTCACATTTCTAAATATTTAGGTGGTCTTGATGTGTTGCTATTTACCAATATCGATCTATGAATATAAATTGTTTGATTAGATAGTTAAACATAAATTAAAGAAGTTTAATTTATCAAATCCTAAATATGATTTAGGGTTATAACTTATATATATTGTCAATATATTTAGAACCTAATGAGACATATACAAATAATTAGTTGAAGAGAGCAATGATATTTTTATCAAGTTAGACTTGATTGTAAAGTTTGAGAAATTTTATGATAAATATGAGATATTTAATAAATAAAGATCAATATGACATATTGGACTTTATTTGGGCATAATTGATACTTAATTAAAATTATGTTTCAATTCTAATAAAAAATAATTAAAATTAGAATTAAATTACCAAAATGTTAGACATTTTTTTAGTTAGTTTAGTTTAGACTTAAATCAAACCCATAACTTGATTTAGCAGTTAAATAATAGAAAAATGGTTAATAATAGTACTTACAATCCTCGTGAGATTGACCCATACTAACTAGTGCTAGCTATAGATACACCATGCACTTGCGATCAAAACTTATAATATCATATGCAAAGCAAACATATTAAATAGTGAGAAGATGTGTATCTCACTCTACGGGGTGGAAGGTCCTAGGACATTGCCATGTTGGATCTACTGAACGGCACCATAGTGCGAATAAGACGTCTCAAAAGAACTTCGAGTCAATTTTTTATTGGCCTTCAATTTTTCAAGATGCCCAAAGGTACGTAGCATCATATGATAGATGCCAACGAACAAATAATATCGCGCACCAGGATGAGATGCCTTATGATTTCTTCCTTGTTTGTGAAGTATTTGATATCTAGGGTATTGATTTTATAGGTCCATCTAGTTTTCGACTATGTTTCTAAATCGATTTAAGCTCAAGCTTTACCCATAAGTGATGCTAATGTTATTTTAAGATTCTTAAAAAAGTTTGTTTTTTTTAGTTTTAGCATACCTAGAGAAATTATAAGTGATAAGGTCACATATTTTTGTAATTCGTAATTTGAAAAGGTTCCTATAAAGTACGGAATCACTCATAAAAGTGTCATCCCAAATCAGGTCACTAATAGGGACTTCAAATGAATTTTAGGAAAGACTATACAACACTAAAGGAGACATTGGTCAATTAAGTTAGATGATGCTTTATAGGCTTATAAAATGACATACAGAACATTAACTAGCATTGCACCGTATAGGCTTGTCTATGGGAAATCATGTCACTTACCTATGGAATTAAAACATAAGGCATATTAGGTCATTAAGCTTATGAATTTGTATTTTCAACTTGCAGTTGAGAAGAGGAAGTTACAAGTTAACAAATTGGAAGAATGGTGATTGATGGCCTATGACAAGTCCAAAACTTGCAAGGAGAGGACCAATAAATATTATGACCGAGGATCAAGCAATCCAATCAATTTGAGAAGGGAGATTGATATACAATTATTCATCTATATTTATATACCTATATTTAATGTATTTTGCTTTTTATTTAATAGTTTTATAGTATTTTGGGTACTCAATTTGCCTCAAGTGTCTTTTTAGGTGATAATTGTGTTCATAGAATAAGAGGAGATGTATTTAGGTGAAATTGTGGCATTGAATGGAAGAATTGAAGCAATTTTGGAGATATACAGTCTTGTATAGTGATCGTGTAAGTCATTGTAAACTTGTGGTACTTCAAAGACACAATTCCTGCCTGTATGGAGTTACAGGCCCGTTTATGTTGCTCGTGTAAGTCTCTGTGATCATGTAAAGTCATAAATTGAGGTATTTTTGGAGATACACAGTCACTTACAAGACCGTGTAAGTGCTCCTGCATATCCCAAAAATCTTAGTTTATTGATATATAAGTACATTAAGAAGGCTATATAAAAAGAATTAGATTAGAAAAGTTTAAATTTAGAGAAAGGCAATAAGATTCATTAGGGACACCTAAAAAGAAAGAGCAAAAATACATAAATATTCTACACATCATAAAGAAGAAGATCAAATTGTAGAAACATCAAGTCAACTCCAACTTTCCATAATTTCCAAACAAGGCTTTCAAGCTTATTCGTTAGTTTCTTATTCTATTTCATTGTCTTGGATGTCAATTCTGAATAGTTGTGTTGTGAACATGATTATGGAATTCTAAATCTATATTAGGTTTATTCTTGAATTTTTTGCTTAACTTTTATCTTGTTGAATTCAATATAGTATTACTTTGTGGTATTTGTTAAACAGATACTTGATAAGAAATCCTAGAAATCGAGGGATTGAATCAAAGTTTTTAATGCTAAGTAGTGCAACGAGAGTTGGTACTTTAATATGCTTACAACTATCATCTTAAACAATAATTGAAGAGAGATCTTAATTATGAGTTAATTATCCTTAGGATTGCTTCAAATCTAATTGATTAGTTATAAGTAGTTTTGAGAATCGAGAGATTTCGACTCAACTGTTATTTATTTCAATTGGCATCACTTAGTTAGATCACAAGATAGGGTAATTAAAACCTTAGAATATGCAGGATCAAGCATAATTGAATTAATAAGGCAAAAGGAAAACAAAACAATATTAAAATAACTTCTAAGTTTCCATTATTGATTAACTTCGCTTTTATCGATATCTTTACAGGTTCAGTTGTTCAGTTTTATTAGTTTATTTTAATTTTAGTTAATTTATTTTAATTTTAGATACTTCAATCTTTTATTAACTTAGACAAAGTGCATTCAAATTGTTAGGTGACTAATCCAATCTTTTTAGGAATGATATCTTATGTACTACAATATACGATCTGTATACTTATTGTATTGCATAAATTAAAGCAAACAAATAGAGATCAAGTTCTTTTATACAATTCCCACCTAAGATTGTTCCTTAGTAAGATTAAATTAAGATGGTTCAACCTTCAGTGTAGAGAAAGTATTTTCTTATAGCCTAATTAAGGTAAGTCATATGTACAAAGGTAACTTTAAAGTGAATGGCCATCAGTTAGAATTATATCTAGGAGGTGAACTTGATGGTAATACAAAGGATATTAATTTAACAAAGTCACCTTAGATCAGGATAGTTTCATCGAACTAAAGATGTTAACCAAGTGCTACTTGGGAGATAACTCAAGAATTAGGATAATTTTGTTTGATTTTATTGTGTTATTGTGTTTATTTTTTAGCTTTAGATTAGG
Organism: Erythroxylum pedicellare; assembly: GCA_027563575.1. Classification (NCBI taxonomy): domain Eukaryota; kingdom Viridiplantae; phylum Streptophyta; class Magnoliopsida; order Malpighiales; family Erythroxylaceae; genus Erythroxylum; species Erythroxylum pedicellare. The sequence continues at coordinate 10,227 of JAOQMP010007919.1, forward strand.
ATCTTATTATTATTCGGAATGTTTTATGTTAGGTTATAGAGCATTTTATTTGATTTTGCCTACTATTTTGTGTTTTTGGTATGTATTGTTAACTTTCATAACTGTGAACGAAATTTTTTTAAGTTTTAAGGAATTTTTAGATATACACATTCATGTATTGTTTACACAAATTTTATTTTAGAATTTTGTACATAGTTACAATGATGTACACAGTCACTAGACATAGCTGGTAGTGCGTAGTAACACTACACAAAATAAATAAACTTAAAACTATAGCTAGTGATAAGTCTAGCTCGATCCCACAGAGAGTGAGTGTAAAGCTTTTGTAATGAAAAGAATTGGTGTTTAGGATATTAGGGGGGTTAGGTTAAGTTAAAAATGGTAAAGAAAATAAAGTGAAATAAAACTAACGAAAACAAATTAAAGTAAGAAGTGAAAAATGATAAAATTGATGAATGGGTTTCAGAATGCGATTCTCAGTTTGGTCTCGTCCTATATATGAATAAGCATACTCCATTGTCTTGTTATTATCACACCTCTCATTATAAACTATTAATTGTAGCTTAACAACAAGCTCTGCTAACCCCTACTTTTCCCTTAGGTCGTGTTTAATTAAAACAAACTCTTTAACTGAACCTAGCTATCGAACAACCTATAATAAACTCCCATATTTAATAGGAAAGCCAGATTATGAACTAGGAAACAAACTAATCAAAACAACAACCATATAAGCTCAGAACATTTAACCAAGGTTAAGTTATCCCTAATAATTCAGCATCATTAGTTGTCATAAATGAATTGGAAACCTAATAATTACATATTGTATTCAAGACTATACCAATTGATTTACATAAAAACAATATAATATAGCATTAACATCATTCTTACACAACACCCAATTCAATAAACATAGGATAACATAAACAATCACTAAGAGGGAAAGACCAAAATACACAATAGAGAGATGTCCAAAACGTGTCTTCAACTTTGATTTCACCTCGGAACTAGAATGAGAAAGCCTAACCCTCTATGGGTCTCCAAAGAGCGCATGTTCTGCCCCTCATTTTCTCCCAAAACTGATCCATTTTGTTTTTGTCGTCCACATGTTCCATTTATATGAAAAATTAGGTTTCTAGGTATTGTGTATCAAACTGTATAAGTCAAAAAATGTGAAACTTATGAATATACACGATTGGATATACAACCATGTATCTAACTATGTAATGTGTCTTCCAATTGCACACACACGACCATAAAAGTATAAACAATATCGTGTATCTCCTAAGTTTTACAGAGTTGTTGTTCTTTTTGTGATTTCTTGTCCAATCCTCACCCTAATCCATCTTTTTCTTACTCCACAAGGGTAATTGAGTTTGAACATCAAAATGTTGGCTCAATGAATGTGCTCTTAACTCGTTTTAGCTTTTATGCTTCTAAATTATACCTAAAATCAAATATGAACTAAAATGAGTATTTTAAACATTTCATAATAATAATCACTAAGTGTTAAGAAGTGAATGTATAAACAATTAAGCACACATCAACAGTCGTGTACAGTACTAGGGTTTTTAAAAAATTTCACCCAAGTTTATTATACTTGTGTATCTTAGTTTTCTTGGAACGTGTCATAACACACACTCGTGTCAAAAGTCGCATATACATAGTGACTTACACAGTCACACACATGACCCTACATGTGAACATATAAGTTTGTGAAAATTCACATGCCTACGTATGGAGTTACACATTTAGAGTGACTTACATGGTCTGTTACATGACATATAATTGATCGTGTAAGTTCACGACACAAATTAAAAACCATATTTCCTTTCTTTTTTCCCATTTTCTCTCCCCCTTTGTTCACCCACCTATTGCTCCTCTCCATTCGTCAACCTAGCCCAATGGTTTTTTAGTGATTTTGCAACATTTAATAAGGTTTTTTTTGCATTCTATGTGAATTAAATTGGGAAATTTGGGTTTTTTTGCAAATTTTAGGATTTTTCATTTCCACTTTGCTAAGGTTATGCAATTGTTGCATTTTATTGTAATTTCACCTAATTTTGTTCTTTATTTTCAATTACAAGTTGAATTTCATTCTTTTTCTTATGAATTATTAGATTAGTTTGATGAATCACATGAAAATTGGATGGAATTTGATTTGGGTATGTAAATTTTGCTCACAATGTGATAAATTATGATGATTTGTTAGATTAGGTTTAATTTGATTTTTCTCTAGTAATTAGATCATTATATTCTCGCGATAGCGAAGGCGTGGTTCATCCTATAACAAAAAACTGATCTTTTTTTGCATGACTCTTATTTTATTTGAAAGACAGAACTCTTCTTTATATAGATATGGAGAGATTTTTCAGTCTAGTTCAGCTAGCCCATTTCCTCGCTGCTTTGATCTCTACTAGTCTTAGTAAGAGGGGGAAGGGTTAAGGATTTACCCGGTGTGCGATATCACATTTTTCGAGGAACCCTAGATGATAGGAGATGATATGCCTTTCATTTCATTTGTTTGCACTCGCTTCGATAGTTATGATTCCACTTTCACTAGAGGAAGGGATATGATTAACTAGTGCAGGAGAGAGATAGTTAGCTTGGGTATGAAAGGATAGCTATTCAAAACATCTCGCAAGAAAGGAATAGGACCTAGGACTTAAAGGCTTCGCTCTGCGAGCCTGGGGGCTGAGTAAGGTGATCGGGCATTTACGGGCCTTAGCTGGTGATCCGGGCTCTTTCCCTCTTGACAATGAAGCTTATCTCACATCGTCTCACTGGCTAACCTTGATGTTGTCGTAATCTTATAAGATGAAGAAGCCCTAGAAGAGATGGGTTCGAATCCACGGCTGGGTACGTGCCTCTTGAAATCATTTCGTGAGTGCCTCTTGAAATCATTTCGGGAGACCTTGTTACAACTAACTCTCCTAAAGAAAGAATCAACTGAAGAGGAGGAGGAGTAATGGAGAGCTAATCTCTATCCCTACACCCACTTAAATGGACGACGTGATTATGGCTGACTTTACCACTCTCTGCTTGCGGATGATCTAAGGACTAGGCTTTCAAGACGATCGATGATGTGGCTTGGAAGACACGAATATACCCCATCCATTACCACTACCTTAACCTTACATCAGCTCTGCTTG
>JAOQMP010007956.1:0-13372 GCA_027563575.1 Erythroxylum pedicellare
TATATGAATGACTAATTATTTTGCACATGAAATGAACTTGTTTGGTTTTGTAACTGTTAAGTCCTAGTCGTGGGTGAATAAGTATACCTAGAAGGGTCTACACCTACTTTTGGACCCTAAAGTTTTGAGACTTCGATCTTTTTTGGACACTTCGGTGTCAAAATTTGGTCTCTTTTGAACTTTGGTGTCGAGACTTCGGTCTCTTCTGTTTAGTGATGCCAATCATCGTATCTTTTATATAAGTCCCGTTACCCACTTCTGTTCATGGATTAACAGTCTAACTCGTTTTATATTTGATCTCTAATAAGTTTTGATAAGAAACAACCATAATTTAATCTGATGGGTTAACACCCTATTATGAAAATCAGTTATGTATTTTGTATGTTTTGATCTGCTATTAAAGTGATTGAATTTAGCATACAAAGTGTTTTTATTAATAAATCATACGCTGTTATTGAAATTGATTATGATTGAAATGTTTATGTTATCACATGATTCTATATCTAATGTGGTTAAACATAGATTAGTTATTACTTACTAAGCTATATACTTAGCACGGTAGATTTACCCTGTGTAAGTTATGAGTAAAGATTTTAAAGATTGGGGCGAGTCAACCATAATGGATAATAGAGTCTGAGTCTTCAAATTTGTATAAAGCTTTGTAATAACCATAATACAGGCTGGTTTCTGAACTTATGATATGTAATGTAAGTTTGTTTTAGGTGCTAGAAATGCATGTAATGAATGTTTGGTATATTTTGAAATGCTTTCACATCGGTATGTTTATTGTGTGTTTCTAATTTGTAAGCCTAGTATGGCATCCCCGTTGATTCGGGCCTTTGTTTGTACCCTTTGAGGTTAAATCAAAAAAAAATCCAAGGATTGCAATATAGGATGCAACATCGGGTCATCTTACTTAATCGAAACCTAAAACGAATGGACCTAAGTTAACCTATGTGTCATAAAATGCAAGCTAATTTGGTAAGGAGGGGGTTTTGATCTTTGAAAACATTAACTGCACTAAATTGAATTGTAAGAAAAATATGTAAAATATATATTTGGATTTTTGGGAATAGAAAACAGAAAAATTAAGGCAAATAATCAAACAATGATAGTATCCTCTTGAAAATGAGCTTTGGCTATCATAGTTTGAAATTAAATTTTGATGGGAGTGGAAATCACTAAGTTTCAAATGGGTAAACCTTAAAGAACCCTTTAAGTCCAAAATCTTAATTAATGGGACTCCATTTCTTAAAACCTTGTTAAATGCTCTTAGTGCGTGTAGTTGATAAGTCCATACAACAAGTCACTTTGGGATCTAGAATTAACTCAATATCAAACACAACTATGTAAAATAAAAGAGAATCAATAAGATCACAAATAGACATAGGAGATTTCATATACTTAAGCTCAAAGTTCTACATCAAAAAATCCAAACCACACATTGAATATCCAACACTTGACTAAACTATAATCAAGTATGTTTAACTATAAATTCCAAATCCTAAACCTATGAATTCATAAATCATAGCTAAACATGGATTAAGTTACTCCCCTTTTAAGCCCATTTAACTTTAGCCATTACTACATCTTCAAGAGGAGAGAGATGCCTAGCCATACGTAGCTCCAAGAGACTTCACAACTAAGAAGCAACTGGAGACACCCATGGTAGAAGTCGACGGTGAAAAATGAAAGAAAGTGAGATGGATGTGGGAGGAGATGATGGTGTGATAGTTGGGTGAAGATGATGGAATATGGATGTATATGTGTTGTCTCTCCTCTCTTATTTTGTAAGTTAACCCAAAATAGGTTTTTTTTCAAAAATAGGTTGCTGGATCGGGTTGCATAATTGATTAATTTTCGAAAAATGATCTGGATCTGTGCCAATCGAATGTTTCGTCACGGTGAAAGAATGAGTCATTGCAACGAACTTTTCCTGAAAGATTTCTTCAATAACTTTCTGATTTCATCGTGGCGCAAACATTATCCTCACCGCGATGAGCTTTGCCTAAAAGTTTTCTTCAAAGATCTTCTAATTTTTTTGCGGTGAAATATCATCTTTGTTGCGACGAACTTTGTATGTTGCCCTCGTTGATTTGTGCTCTTGATCTTCAGTCCTTGGCTCTACTTTTTGAATGTCCTACAATGAAAATTAGTAGTTTGCAGTATCAATTGTTCTAAAAATCAATTTAGTGCAATTACTAGTTATTTATCGCAATTTTACCCTCAAACTACATTAATTCAAAACAAGCACTCATGAGCTAAATTAAGCACAAAATCTGATAGTTAGAGCCCAAAAGTATAACAAAAACCATAAAATTGTCACCAATTGATATAGGAAACTCAGGTTCAATCAAATTCCCCCACACTTAGACCTTTATACTCCTAGACAAAGCTTATAAAAGTTAAAGAGACACAAATGTAAAAGAAAATTCTGACCCTGCTTAAAAATAAGAGCAGAGAATTAGTTAAGTCACTTCCTCAGAAATCAATACAAGCAGACTAAAAGAGTGCGAAGAAAATAAACACTATAAGTATTTAATCCAAGAGATTAGGCAAAAGAGATTTCTTTTAAGGAAATGAGTTTAATCTCTCAACTCAATTGTCTTGGACTAATTCCACTCTATAATCTGTTTAGTCCATTCTCTTCCATAAGCTTGTGATAATTATACCTCTCCAGCATAAGAACTATAATTTTGAGAATTAAAAGGACTTTCAGGGTTGTAATGTACGGAAGGCTAAATGAAATGGATTGGATAGAAGAAGGAGAAATGAGTACATGCAATTATTTTTCTTATGAAACAAACGCCAACTATATGTAAGAAAATGTTTAAACAAACAACATACATAATGTAACATTTTTATAATTTGTTCTCTTTTAAGAAAGCTTTCTGTTTTTTTCATGCTTTTTGGAACTTGTTTTTCTTATAGAAACCCTTGTTTTTTTAGATCATCTTTAACTGGAAACGAGATATTCACATTAATCGTAAAATATGTATACACTCAAAAGATGTCTCAAAGAGGCTAGCAATGGTTAAGTGTTTGGGGTTTGTGTTTAGAAAAGTAGAGTTTTTGAAAAAAAATGCCTTCATCATATTAACAAAATTTTAGTCTATCAAGCTTTGACCAAGAATTAAAACAAGATCTAGAGAGATATGAAATTAAGCAGATACTTATAGAAATGAAAGAATTATGGCCTAAATATCCTTCCAACAAGGTTAGTATCTCAATTAAGTAATCTCAAGGTTTAAAAACGCATAGTGCTACTCTCTCAGCATACCCTCACTTACTTCTCATGAAAACATTGAAAATGGAATTAACCAAAATCAACAATCATTTAAAAACATAGATGGTTTTTTCAAAAACACATGGACAACTTTGAAATTTATAAAATCTTTAAGACATAGGAGTGAAAAGAATCTAATTTGGGAGAATTATTGAAATAAGGGAATTAAATTAAGAAAATTGTCCTTTTCTTTTATGAAAGGGATTGACTTCGGCACGGTGAACTAAAAATTTGTAGCATCGCCGCGGCGAAATTAAGAGTTTGCCACGGCAAAAAATTGCAGAGAAAAAGAAACATTTGAAAAACATGCAATTCACCTCAATTACCAAGTTTAAAAATTTACAGAGGACACACAAATGACTTGTACAAGCAATTAAATGGCAAAAATTGATGCATAAAGAAAATTTACCAAAATGGAATAACCTCCCCCATACTTAAACATCATATTGTCCCCAATGTGAATAACAATCAAAACACCATGATGCATTGAAAGGTAAGAGAAAGGGTATTGAATAATAACACATCGGGAAAAGTGCAATGAGAATCATGTAAACAATCTGCCATTAATTCTATGAATAACAACAATGTAACTGAGTATCCAGCAGTCTGAAAACTAAAACATGACTAGCTAAGACAAAAAGAACAAAGGACTCAGGCTACTCCATAGGAAGATTATCCCCAGATCCAGATGGACCTGCTCCAGATGTGCTAGTGCCGCTCAGGGGCTCATCTTCATCAGATGGTAACTAGAAATGAAAATGCTCAGCGAGCAATGCATCCATACGCTGGCGATATCACCTATCTCGGTTATATAAAGCCTCTCTCTCCTTTTGCCAGGTTATATCTTGGAAGAGAATGTCTCAGAGAGAGAGATCTGCACAAAGTCCGTTGACTTTACTAATGATGGTCTATAAAGTAATGAGCTCAGGAGCATCCTGAGCTAGAGGATCATCCTCAATTGGTGCCGCAACTGCAGAGGTTGCACCAATATCATGAGCATGGGTGGAGTGACGAGGTGGGTGAATGGTAGTTTGCTTGAGGCGGGTATACCTAAAGAGTGGAGTCAGGGTCAAAATAGCTTTCAGTATCAAATTCTGGGACATTATGTGCTCGAAAGTGTCAGAGATGAGGTGAGGAAAGGTGAAGGCATTCGTGAATTTGGCGATAGTGATGGAATCATGAAGGGTTGAGGCAATAGCATCAACTATATCAAACGAGGACCAATCATTAGGAGGTAGATGTGTAAGGCTTATTATTTTGTTACATAGGTGAGGTGAGTGGTTGGGACAATATTGTTGCAAACTAAATGAAGACAAGGACAAGCTGTAGGCCAGAGATCAGATCATTTCAGGTAAAGTTGATAATAACAGGGTCGATGCCATTCGGTGCCCTCTTAATAAATGGTGTGAATAACATCGTCTGAAGGGTAGCTGTGGATGAGCTGATCATAGTGGCGATAGAGAATGTTAGGAAGATTGAAATGGCGATGGATACTGGCGGTAGTGATTGCATTGAGTGCTTTAACACCATGGAAGTTAATTTCCACGGTGTCATTGAAGCTGGCATATGTATAAAATTGGCGAACGAATTTATCGTTTCCTTGATCACAGTTAACTAATACTGTGAGCTGAGATACAATAAGTTGCTACACGAAGGGATTGTCAAAGGGAGCTAATGAAAAGGGTCACTCTTTAATGAAAGGCCTAGTGTCTACTTTCTCGTAAAGTTCAGCAAAAGTAAAAATATCTGAGGAATCAAAGTCACTATGAGGGCTAGTAGGGGTAGTAAAGGTAGGGAGTTTAACTCGAGGCATTGTCTTACAGAAAATGCACACCAAAACATAACTAAACAAATGAGTAAAGTAAACTAAAAATAATAACCTAAGAAACTAGCAAAAGCATAATCAACAATCCTAGGTATCCTAAACAAAATGAATCTAGGGAAAATGGAAAGGAAAACAAGATCGACAACCTAGGCTACCTTAAACACTATAGAAACTAAGCAAAAAGGAAAAGAAGAAACACTTACGAAGATTGAAAGATACATAAAGAGTCGGAAGGAAGAAATTGGGTTAAGAATCTTGAGGATGGTTGCGACAAAAGTGAAGGTGGAAATGAAGGAAGGGGGTCGGAGGGTTTAAATAGGGTTTAGGTGTGTGAAATGATAGAAAAGGATAGAGGGAATATGAAAGGTTAAGAGAAAATAGGGGTGGAATGGTAATTTCACTGGGTAAAATATACGTATATTAAACCTTCGTCGTAGAGAAAGCTGAAATTTGTCACAGTAAACTTAACCCTAATTGCAAAAACAACAAAGTATCAATGTTTTGTCGCAGAGAAATGGAGCTCACGCCACAGTGAAATTAACCAGAAAGAAACAGAGAAGAATGATGGGGAGTTCACTGTGGTGACATGGAATACACGCCGCGGCGAAATTATCCTAAGAGAAACAGAAAGAAATGAGGTATCTTCGCCGCAGTGATGTAGACTTCATGCTATGTCAAAAATTACCCGAAAGAAACAAAAAAGGTGTGAGGAACTTTCACCGCGGCGATGTGGAATCGACGCTGCAACGAAATTTACCCGAGAGCAACATGAAGGAAATAAGGTAAGTTCATCGTGGTGATGTGGATTTTAAGCCGTGGTGATGTTTACCCAAGAGGAAAATTCAGGCAAAACAGAAATAAACTGTCAACAGAGAAACATGAGTGACAAACAAATGACATAAGTTGGATACTCAGTAACCTTAAACTTGAAGATGTATCATGCACCAGGCCGACAAGCACAGCAAAAAATAAAACAGGAGAGGAATTATTGAATTAAAAAACTGATAATTAAACTAAAAGCTAAGCTAATGTCCTACTAAAATGGTTTCTCCCCCATACTTATTCAACAAACTAATGCACCTAAAAATTTCATAATCAGTCACAGAGCAAAAGTCAGTAAATAAGTGAAGGAAAGAAACATCCTTATGATTAAGGAAGTTACAGGTTCTACTGGTGAACCTTCGGCAGATAGCCTTGTCATAGTAAGACAACTTTACCACTTGCGATGTCGGTATAAGCCTTCTCAATTCCAGATTCACCTAAAACAGTAACGAAAAACATTTCTCCTAAAGGGTCATCATTGACAATCGAAGAATTCAATGAGTATAGTGTAGAGTTAGAGTAAACATTTTAGAGTTCAAATTTAGAGCATGCATCATCAATAACAACATCAAGCATGTTAACTCCTAAAAGAAAATAATCCTCAAGGGGATGTTTCATTGCTTTATACATGTTAAATCACACTTTTTGATCTCCTACCTTCATAGTGATGGTACCTTTCTTCATGCTAATCATAGTACTAGTAGTCCTTAAGAAAGGTCTACTAAGAATCAATATACTGTCCTGCACAACTTCATAGGACATGTAAGGAACATAAAAGTCAATAGGAAAGACCACACCCTTAACCTAGACCAAAATGTCCTTTATAATGCCCACAAGATGCCTAAGAGACCTATCAACCAATTTTAGAACTACAAATGTAGACTTAAGACCTTTGACTCCTAATGATGTGTAGACAGACTTAGGCATAACATTAATGGATGCCCCTATATCTAACAAGGCTCCCCCTATGGTAACTTTACCTATGGTACATGGGATAGTGAAAGATCCAGGGTCTTGTCATTTTACGGAGGTTTGGAGTTTAAACAATGTGGAAACATTTGAGCTAACTTGCACTCTTTCATCCGATCTGAACTTCCTTTTGTTAGTGCATAGGTCTTTAAGGTACTTAGCATACGTAGGAACCCTTTTCACAAGGCCAAGCAAAGGGATATTGACTTCTACTCTACCAAAAAAATCAATGATATCTTTCTCATGTTTAGTATCAGTCATCCTTTTACTAATCAAATACAAATTAGGAAAAGGAAGGTTTTTAAGATTTACCTCCTTATCATTGGCTTCATGGGCTCCTTGCTTGCTTAATTCCTAGTTGGTTTCAAAATTCACTTCCTTGCTCTTTAATGTTTTAGACTCCTTTTCAGTTAAAAGTGCTCTCTCCTTGGAGCTTTCAGACTTTTTGATTCTTGCAGATGTTGAAGGCAATTCTTCACATTCAATCTCTTCTTCATCAACTCCCTCATCTTGATTGCTGAACCTCACTTGCTTCCCATTTTGAAGAGTTATGGCATTCAAACTCTTGGGGTTCAAAACAGTATTGTAAGGAATAGTTCCACTACTCCTAGCTTGGTTCTCACTTATATTGTTAGATAGTTGAGTGATGTAGGAGTTGATATTCTTAACCTTCGTCTCCCACTGCTCCATTCTCTTCTCTAGAGCATTGATCCAAGCAGCATTTTTAAAAGAGTCATGTTGAATCAAAGAGGCTATGGCATTGAACTGGTTGTTATACGAAGTCCTCTCCTCCTTCATCAATGCCATCATGCTATGCAGAAGCTGATTAGTGTCCTCCTTTGGTGGGACAGTTAGAGTTTGCTATTGGTTGTGGAAGAGCAAGCCCCTCCACCTTGTTGAAATCTGTTTGGACTTTTTCCTTCTTCATTTCTCCAACTAAGTCTAGGATTTTCTTTCCATCCTTTGTTATAGGTGTTGGAATAGGGATCCCTTTTCTGATTAGGCCGACCCTGATAAATAGCAAACACCTCTTTATAATGGTCAGGGAAGACATTAGAGATGTGCATTACTGACCCACAAGTATAATAACTAGGTGCAATAAGATCCATAGAAGGTGTTGGATGATGCACACTTATGTTTTTCAACTCTGCAGTGATGAAGGAAAACTCCAAAGTCACTTTACTTTCCAAAGAGTCAACTTTAGGCTCCAAACTTTCCATTCTTCTGGATTAGGCTATTGAAGCTCCCAACTCATGTACACCTCTGGTGTCTTTAACACTGTGTTTTTGGTGATTTAAAGCCATCTTCTTATTTACATCCCATGCCTCCGAAGCTGTGAGGTCAATCAAAGAACCTCCTGAAGCCGCATCCAATATACCTTTGTCTTGACTTTTCAATTCATCATAAAAGTACTGCACTAACTGCTCATCAGATATTTGATGGTGGAGGCCAGAAAATACTTCCTTAAAAATGCCTTTCGTAGATTGGCCCAACTATAGTAGGCATTCGCCACATGTATTGGGAGGCTCATATAACACTCCCTTGCTTTACCCTCTAAGGATAGGTGAAAAACTTTCCATAGTACTTGATCAAGCGAAGCTCCAACTTGTTTCATACTCTGACAAATCATGGACAACAATTGCAAGTGAATGTAGGGATCTTCTCCTGTCAAGTCATGAAATTTAGGAAGAGAGTTAATAAGCAATCCTTTAACTTCAAAATTCACATCAAAATTAGGACAGTTAATAAGCAATCCTTTAACTTCAAAATTCACATCAAAATTAGGACAAGCAGCAATAAATGGATCATAATTCACATCAGAGGTGGTCGCTTCCCCAATGTTCCTCCTTCTTTCATTCCCATTATTCTCACCAACTCGCTTCTACTCCCCATTACTTCCATTATCACCATTCCTAGGTTGATTAGCATTAAGGTTAGGGTTTTGCAAAAAAGCTGGGTTTTTAGCCATTATCACTCCTTCTAACGATTCACTCTCACTACTTGGCTGACTAGACTCCTCTTCAACAACTACCTTGCTTCTCTCTTTTTCTCTCTTCTCCTTTCTGATTTTTCTCAAACGTCTCTCAATTTCAGGGTAGAAAGGTAGAAGTTTGGTTTTTTTGGGCATGCAAGGGAACAATTCAAATGAAAATTAAAGGTAACAAAATTGTCTCACAAGCACACAAAGCGAAATAAAAAGATGAAATGTGATGGATGCAAGTGTGTAGGTGTGTGAAAGTATGTATGCAAGTATATATGTATGGGTCAAAAAGCAATCAAAGGAATGTTCAAAACTATATGGGTGCAAAAATGCTAAGTATGAAAAATGCAAAATCTTTAGTATCCTTGTGTTTGTATTTTCAAAATTTTGATGCTATGCAAGAAAATGGAATCCTATACTATTGACAAGTATGAAGTTAAACTATCAAAAATGCAATTAAAAGAAAAGGCTCCTAACCTTACTTAGCAACAAAATGACAAAAGCTAACCTAGAGAACCAATTTCTTGGTTCCCCAACAACAGCGCCATTTTGATCCTGACCTTAGTTTGTACCCTTGGAGGTCAAATAAAAAAAATAACCCAAGGATTGCAATATAGGATACAACCTCAGGCAGTCTAACTTAATTGGAATCTAAAACGAATGGACCTAAGCTAACCTATATGTCATGGAATGCAAGTTAATTTGGTAAGGAGGGGTTTTTGATCTTTAAAAACATTAACTGTACTAAATTGAATTGTAAGAAAAGTATGTAAAATATATTTTTGGATGTTTAGGAATAGAAAACGAAAAGATTAAGACAATTGATCAAACAGGGATAGTATCCTCTTGAAAATGAGCTTTGGCTATCATAGTTCGAAATCAATTTTTGATGGGAGTGGAAATCATTAAGTTTCAAATGGGTAAACCTTAAAGAACTCTTCATGTCTAAGATCTTAATCAATGAACTTCATTTCTTAAGACCTTGTTAAATGCTCTTAGTGTGTGTAGTGGGTAAGTCAATGCAACAAGTCACTTTGGGATCTAGAATCAACTCAATATCAAACAAAACTATGCAAGATAAAAGAGAATCAACAAGATCACAAATGGACATATATGAGCATATTTGAGCTTTAAAGTTCTACATCAACAAATCCAACCACACATTGAATATCCAACACTTGATTAAACTCTAATCAAGAATGTTCAACTAGAAATTACAAATTCTAAACCTAGGAGTTCATAAATCATAGCTGAACATGGATTAAGCTACTCCCCTTTTAAACCCATTGAACTCCATCCATTGCTACATCTTCAAGAGGAGAGAGGGGCCTAGCCATGCATAGCTCCAAATAACTTCACAACTGAGAAGTAACTAGAGACACCTATAGTAGCAGCCGACAGTGGAAAGTGAAAGAAAACGATAATGGTGTGTGGAAGATAATGGTGTGTTGCTTGAAGATGGAATGTGTATGTGTGGAGATGATCGAATGGATGTCAGCTCCCTCTCCTTTTGTAAGTTAGCCTAAAATAGGTTTTCTTCATAAACGAGTTGACAGTTCGGGTTGCACAGTCAATTAGTTTTTTAAAAATGGTTCGGGTCTATGCCAATTCGAAGGTGTCGCCACGGAGATAGGATGAGTTCACTGTGGCGGGCTTTTCCCGAAAGATTTCTTCAGTAAATTCCAACTTTCGCCACAGTGCAAACATTATCTTCGCCACGGCGAACTTTACCCCAAAGATCTCTTTGAAGATCTTCTGATTTCGCCACGGCGAAACATCATCCTCGCTGCGACAAACTTTGCCTGTTGCCCTCGTTGACTTGTTGACTTATGCTCTTGGTCTTCACTCCTTGGCTCTACTTCTTGAATGTCCTACAATGAAAAATAGTAGTTTGCAGTATCAATTGTTCTAAAAATCAATTTAGTATAATTACTAATTATTTGTGACAATCTACCCTCAAACTACATTAATTCAAAACAAACACTCATGAGTTAAATTAAGCACAAAATCCTAAAATAAGAGCCAAGAAGTATAATAAAACCCATGAAATTTTCATTCAATCAAATTCTCCCATTCTTAAACCTTTTTACTCCTAGACAAAGTTTATAAAAGTCAAAGAGACACAAGTGTAAAAGAAATTTCTGACCATGCTTAAAAAAGAGAGCAAAGAATCAGTTAAGTCACTTCCTCAAAAACTGAAAGAGCGTTAAGAAAATAAACATTATAAGTATTTAATACAAGAGATTGGGCAAAAGAGATTTCTCTTAAGGTAATGTGTTTAATCTCTCAACTCATTTGTCTTGGGATAATTTTACTTTACAATCTGCTTACTCAATTCTCTTCTATAAGCTTATGATAATTCTACCTCTCCACCATAAGAACTATAATTTCAAGAATCAATAGGACTTTTCAAGGTTGTAATGCTTGGAAGGCTAAATGAAATGGATTGAATAGAAGAAGGGAAAATGAGTACATGCATCAAAATTATTTTTCTCATGAAACAAACGTCAACTATCTAAGAAAATGTTTAAACAAAAAACAAACATAATTTAACACATTTTTATTACATTTCTCTTTTGAGAAAGCTTTCTATTTTTTTTAACTTTTGGAACTCTTGGAACTTTTTTCTGTCTTTTCTTTTGCTTAGAAACCTTTGTTTTTTTATCAGCTTTAACTGGAGATGAGATACTCACATTAATTGTGAAATATGCATGCACTCAAAAGAAGGATCAAAGGGGCTAGCAATGGTTAAGTGTTTGGGGTGTAAGTAGGGTTTTGAAAAGAATGCCTCTATCATATTAACAAAATTTTAGTTCATCAAACATTGATCAAGAATTAAAACAAGTTCTAGAGAGATATGAAATTAAGCAGATACACACAAAAATGAAAGAATTTAGGCCCAAATTTCCTTCCAACAAGGTTAGTATCTCAATTAAGCAATCTCAAGGTTTAAAAGTGCATAATGTTACTCTCTTAGCGCACCCTCACTTGCTTCTCGTGAAAACATTGAAAATGAAATTAACCAAAATCAACTATCATTTAAAAAACATAGATGGTGTTTTCAAAAACACATGGACAACTTTGAAATTTATAAAATCCTCAAGGAGTGAGAAGAATCTAATTTGAGAGAATTATTGAAATGAGGGAATAAAAATTAGTTTCTTTTATGAAAGGAATAGTGTCGCCGCGGTGAAACTAAGAACTCGTCGCGGCGAACCAAAAATTTGCAGCATCGTCGTGGCAAAAAATTGCAGAAACACTTGAAAAATACAATTCACCTCAATGACCAAGTTTTAAAATTTACAGAGAACACACAAATGACTTGCATAAGCAATTTAATGGCCAAAAATGAGGCATAAAGAAAAATTGCCAAAATGGAATAATGCAACATCCCACTACCATATGGTACATACCCAAACATTCAGAAACATTCAAGTACATATCCTATGATCATGGCATGTCAGAATAAAATAGGTCCAACTTACACTTGGCAGAAATTATCAAATTTTAAAACCATTCATTCACAATTATTTACACTGTCTTCATTAGACGAATATATACAAAACCTCACACAGGTTCTAGCAAAATCCACCAAAATAAAAACTATAATTCTCTGACGTCAGCTGATAGACCTCTGAGCCATAACCTAGTCCAAAACGTTCTTCTAATCCAGAATAAACACTAAGTCTCCTGTCTTGTACCTGACAAAAATCATGTTGTAATTTTTGTGAGTTTTGCGAACTCAATGAGTGAAGTATCATTGATGATTTCACCGGATTACACACACATACCACATATTTCGCATAAATTCATTCAGATCATATATACACTCCAGATATTCGCATATCATGATATAGCATATAATCTCACAATCCACGTAGCCAAGTATAACAAATAGATCATAACAATTTATCATTCGTTTCAGCTTTTCATTCAATCTTATAATGTTATATGCATGAGACTCAATATTTTTTTCTTATTGTTGTGACCGAGTGCCTATCACAAATTTATACAAATATCGGCCCATAGGGCTCAGCCAAAAAGAATCACGGAGTATAACTCAACGTGCAAAATCAGAATTCACGGAGCAAAGTTCTACATGGAAGTGCTTCATACTGGCAACTCAAGTCACAATGCCTTTATCTGAGCATACATTCTACAAAATGTAATAATTTTAAAATATCTCATACATCATAATCTTATACAAATGCTCAGACAAGATTTCACAGTCATCAGACTTAAGTCCAACATTCAACTTTTGTTGAGAATCAAATGTCAAAATTCATATTAAA
Organism: Erythroxylum pedicellare; assembly: GCA_027563575.1. Lineage (NCBI taxonomy): Eukaryota > Viridiplantae > Streptophyta > Magnoliopsida > Malpighiales > Erythroxylaceae > Erythroxylum > Erythroxylum pedicellare. The sequence continues at coordinate 13,176 of JAOQMP010007956.1, forward strand.
TCAAAACACTCCCAATACATGCCCAACTATTAAACTTCTCAGACCTCAGGTCCGAAATCGAGAAACAACTCACAAACAGTTAAATAATAATGGAAGTGTAATAATCATATTAAATTCAATTCAAATCAACCCTAGGAAATCATCTAGGTTGACTCACAGAATGCTCCAATATACTATTGCCTAGATGGTCCAGCAAT
>JAOQMP010008019.1:0-13364 GCA_027563575.1 Erythroxylum pedicellare
TCAATTTAAGAAGAGTGGTGCTTATACTTACTTGTTTATCCATGGCTTCTTCAAGAGTCTCCAAGAACCCTAACTCTCATGCACCCACGTACATCATCTTGAAGGTGGTTTAGGTTAGGTTTTTCTTAAGGCAGAAGAAATAGATAACAAAGTTGGAGTAGCAAAAGGTATATGAAAGCAAGATATCACTTTAGTGAATGTTTCATTGAATCAAAAGTCCATGAAGGAAAAAGGCTTGTAGAAGATATTTTGAAGAAAATACTAAATCAAAAAGTAACTTAGTCTCCTTTGTATCAGAAGTATCCAACTGACTATTCAAAGGTATTCATATTTAATTATCCTTTGATTAGATAGTATACATGAAGTGGGTCTGTTAAGTTAAGAAGACTTCACTTCTTCTATTGATTTTGATGAAAGTAAGATAATAATAATAATAATAATAGAAGTGTGTGAACTATTTTTGATGAATTTGTTAAATGTGCAAACAAATATATGTGGCATAATTCATCGAATCAAGATGATACTCAAGTAAAAGCTAAATAAAATGATGCATTTAAGGTGGATCATACATATGGATTAGGATAATGGACCAGAAGAAAGGAACAGACAAATGGATGATTAATGGAACAGTTGAATGAATGATGAATGGAACAGTCAAATGAATGATGAATGGAATAGTCGAATGAATAAGATGAAGTGATTAAGTCTGAAATGAATAAGACAAAATGACTAAGACTCTGACATCAGACGAAGTGATTAAGTCTGAAATGAATAAGACAAAATGACTAAGTCTCTGAGATCAGACAAAGTGATTAAATCTGAAATGAATCAGACAAAATAACTAAGTCTCTGAGATCAGACTAAGTGATTAAGTCTAAAATAAATCAGACAAAATGACTAAGTCTCTATGATCAGATGAAGTGATTAAGTCTGAAATGAATCAGACAAAATGACTAAGTCTCTGAGATCAGACAAAGTGATTAAGTCTGAAATGAATTAGAAAAAATGACTAAGTCTCAACCAGATGGATCAAACGAAGTGATTAAGTCTGAAATGAATCAGACAAAATGACTAAGTCTTAGAGGATAAGACAAAGATATCAAGTTTGAATGGATTAGACAAAGGTATCAAGTCTGATTAGATTAGAGCTATCAAGTTTGAATGGATCAAACGAAGTTATCAAGCTTGAATGGATTAGACGAAGGTATCAAGTCTGATTGGATCAGACGAAGTTGTCAAGTCTAATTGGATCAAATTAAGCTATCAAGTCTGATTGGGTTAGACGAAGGTATCAAGTCTGAATGGATAAGACTAAAGGGAACAGACGGATGGATGCTGAATGAAACAGACGAAGTGATTAAGTATGAGCAAGATGATGTAATTGAAAAATATGCTCAGAAAAAGGGATTCCATCTAAGTATGACGATGTAATTGAGGAATGTACTCAAACAAAGAGATTTCGTCTAAGTAAGGCAATGTAATTAAGGAATCCTCTTAGAAAAAGGATTTCATCTAAGTAAGACGATGCAATTGTAGAATATACTCAGGCAAAGAGATTTCGTCTAAGTAAGGCGATGTAATTGAAGTATGTACTAGAATGTCTGTTAGTTGGAGTTAGTTACAGAACTCAACTAATAGCAGACTCTAGAGATTTTAAGGATTCATAACTTAGAAGATTCAACACAATTCATCTTTACTCCATATGTCTCTACAAGTCTCAATATCATCTCCTTATAATTTCTAAAGTTATCTCTAAAATTCTTTTCAATATTATTTGACTCTTATTTCTATTTCTATTTATATTCGACTTGCCACTTGGAGTTTTTCCTAAAATTCACCAAACATCTAAATCAACAAGCATTATCACCAATTAGTCTCATTCAACTATTCATACTTCTCCAAATCAATTATCAATACAATTAATTCAAAATTCTCAATATAAGCACATTTACAATCAATTATATCTGAAATGTCAATGAATGCATGTACAGTCATTTTAATGTACCATATTTTAGGGTTCTAACCCTTCGTATGGGAACGGGATGTTACATTTTTGACCTAGGAAAAACAAATGATTATGTTATGAATGGGAGAGTGACAAGTGGCAACCTTACATTTTCACACACGAACCATATACAAGAGACACACATCTAACTGTTGAATAAAAAAAAGAAGGATGAAGCTTTCGTTGTTCACCGAAAGTGTCCATCATTAAACTATCCCTTTTGTGTTAATCTTCATAGAACTACAATTTTGATCTCTACATAAGTATTATACTGTGAAAAACAAACATTTCCATCCAACTAGTGTTTGTTTATACTTAATCTTCTTATTTTCTGACCAACCAATGAAACCATGTTCTTCACCATCACTGTCGAAGAATTTGCAGAAAAATCAAGTAAGTGATATTTCTAACTCTTTGAGTTTTGTAAATGATTCTGGTGATGTGTTAGTGTTGCAAATGAATTCATGCATGAGTTGGATGAAATTTTATCTTGGAAATATATACATGCATGAGAAGTTTATGTAGTGTAGTCTTGGTGAATGAATTCACTAAATGACTTAGGTGAGGATTTGAGGTCGTGAGTGTATAAAGATAGCAGTAAGAGTATCTGGAATTGAATATGAGTTTACTAAGTGTTGTGTAATTTGAAAAATGCAGAAAATGAAACAAATGTAGTAAGAATGAAAATACAATAGAAAGAGAAAATTGAAAATGATTTCAGGTGCACGCATCGGTTTTTAGTGTTTGAATATAGATTTGATTTGTTTGAGTTATGATGAGCTGAAATGGAAGTAGAAGAATTAGTTTAAGTGTGATATGTCTTCATTGAATAAGATGGGAGGGAGAAAATCTGGGAAAAGAATTAAAGAAAAAGATGAACAAAACGCAGTAAAGTTCATCGCGGCCAACTCTCCTTTGTTTGCCGCGGCCAACTTGTAAGAATTCATGAGAAATTTTCCTCTCTGGAAAAGTTCATCGTAGCAAACTTTCCTTGGTTCGTCGCGGCGAAATCTTTCTAACACAGTTTAAACATGCTTCGTTATTTTAAGCACAACTTGGTCTATAGTTATCCGAATGGAGTGATTTTTGATTTGAAGAAAACTATAGACATAGGGATACAAGTTTTCTGAAGGGATTAAATTCTAATTCTGCATATAAAAATTTCATAATCTGATTTGAAGATGGGATAAGAATTCTATTGAAGCTTAACGACAATCTGAAATCTTTTGAGTATAAATTTCAGTATGCAAAACCAAATTAGATGAACTTAGTATCATTGAGAACCTAAGACAAAGAGGGAAAACTTTCTAGAAGGAAGTATTATGTAATTACCTCACCTTCCTTATGAGAATAATTATGCAAAGTGGACTCGAAAGTTGGTTGTGAAATAAATTTGGGTTGAGGGAATTGAGTATGGTTTCACATAGTTGATAATGTGACAAGATTGGGATAACAAACTCGGAATTTTTCATGAACATGCATCATACATATTCAATATACATGAGTGTACTTATTGAATTTATAATTGTGCACAATAGTGATATGTGTTTGTGTTAAATGTTTTAGAGGAACCCATAAAGTAATCGATTCCAAATATTGACCGGACTTCTAGGCAATAAACAAAAAGGGAGCTTTAGTAAGTAATTTAGATGGTCAATTTTTATAAGTAATTCAGTAAGAAATTTTTAATAGTTTTGCTTTGACTATTTTGTTTGCTATCAATTTATATCTATTGAATGTTTGCAAAGTTGTCAGATTGATATGTTTGAATTTTTAGTTTAAAACGAATATTTATCTAATTATGTTGAGCATGAAATGAATTTGTTTGGTTTAAAATTTGTCAAGTCCTAGCTGTGGCTAAATAGGCATGCCTAGAAGGGTCTGCAACCACTCCTGTGGCACTTTGGTGCTGAGACTTTTGTCTCTCCTGTGACACTTTAGTGTCGACACTTCAGTGTCTTCTATATTGGCACTTCGGTGTCTTTTATATGGACACATCGGTGTCAAGACTTCGGTCTCTCTTGGACACTTCGATGTCAAGACGTTGGTCTCTTCTATATAAGTCTCTTTACCTAATTCTGTTCATAGATTTACAGTTTAACTCATTTTGTATATGATCTATGATAAGTTTTAATAAGAAACAAACTATGTTTTGATATTATAAGTTAGTACCCTACTCTGAAAAATTAGTTCTGTATTCTATATGTTCTGTTCTACTATTGAAATGTTTAGCTTTAGCTTACGAAGTGTTTTCTTTAATAAATCATGTTCTGTTTTGAATTTTAGTATGTTGAAATGCTTATGTATAATATGATTCAGTATCAGTTGTGGACACATAGATTAGTTATTACTTACTAAGCTATATGCTTAGCATGGTGGATTTGCCCCGTGTAGGTTCAGAGAGAAGTATATAAGGATTGGGACAAGTCAACTGCATTGGCCAATACAGTATGAGTTTTGTTTTGATAAAATTATATTTTTGGAGTTTGTTTTGGGTTTATATTTGATGTATATAACTTTTGAACTTGATTAAAGGTAGTAATAACCGTAATTCAGATTGGTCTTCAATTTTATGGATATGAGAAGTACGTTTTGAATGACATGTAATGTATGGTTGCTTTGAGATTCTGAAAAGCATGTATGAAATGTTCCATATGTTTTGGATTTGTCTCGGTATATATGTTTTATTGTCTGTGTGGCACCTCGTATCCTCCCTGGGGTATTAGGGCATCACAATGCGTTTATACATGTGTTTACCTAGTTACATAAGCAGTATAGTAATGTGAAATTTTTTTATTGTATATAAGACAGCAAATAGCCCGACCACTTCTTGATATTGCCGAAACGTCAAGGGAATAGGCTTAAAGGACCAATTGTGAGTAACCTAAGATGGTCTCACCTTGATTTGTTTCGTTTGATACTGAATTGGATTGTTATGTGATATATGTGTACTAATTATGTGCTGAATTTCGGACAATACTTGTCCCAGGCGTTTGATGCATATGAATATTATTGGAAGTGCTACTTGCATATGAATGAGACTACCTAAATGATTCTCAACTGAAAGTGACTGAATGCTATGACTGACTGTATCAACTGAGACAATGTGAATGAAAGTGATTGATTGTATTGACTGAATTATGACATGCATTTCATTTCAATACATATAATATGAAGGTAGTTGTGACTGATTTGCTATTGACTGAGACTGATACTAAAAAGAGCTTAAAGTTCAAATATATATGGTTAAAGCCTAAGGATCTCTGTGATCAATGGGCCATGTATCCATAATGGATAAGGGACAGTATGAAAGAGCCCGGTGATATGGGATACTGAAAAAAAGCTTACAGTCACAACAACGTAAAAACGAATATGAGTTCCATACATATTGCATTCACATATGATTTGAATACATTAAATGATTTGTAATGTTATGAGAATATTTCAAATATGAATATATGATAGTAAATCGATGATTATGTACTACACAAGTGAAATGAAATGATATCTTAATTGAACTATGTGACTGAAATATGACAGTTATGAATAATGTGTTTTGTGTTATAACTTGATGATAATCAAATTGATTTGAATTATGTCATAACATGCTATTGTGAGATACATCATGAGTGAACCATCGAGGATGGTTACTTTATTGAGTTCGCAAAACTTACTAAAATTGCAACGTTGATAATTTTAGGTTCGTTAGACTGAGACGACCTAGCTTCTAATACTGTTTAAAGCAATTTTGTGCAACTTTGAAGATCAAACATGAATCAAAGGTCGGTCAGCTGGGGTTGAAGACATAGTCTGTTAATATCTTTTGTTTAATCCTTACGTTTGTAGCGTACTATGTAGACTGAGCTATTATGCTCTTAGGATGTTGAACTTAAAAACAATGTACATTATGGTTTATGATAAAAAATGAGGAAATTTTGGATTTTAGCAAATTTTTGATTTGTGGATTAGTTTATAATGCCATGTTACAAGTTGAAAATGAGATAGTTAACACACCATTTCTGTCGGGCATATGCACGTATTACCAAAGGGCACACGTGTATGTGTTGGATAGAAGTGGAGTGTAACAGTTGATGGTAATTGAAGTTATTGTGTATTATAGGTTATTCGATGTAGGCAATCAAATGGAACACTTAGCTAGCCTACGATCTGAAAGAGCCAATAGAGAGTCGTTGGTGTCTTGACCTGATAAAATGCCTCCAAAGATTTCTGAGAGAAGGGAAAGGAGGTATGATAAACTGCGAACGTAGGGGACTGTGGGCTTCTATAGAAGTAAAGACCCTATAAAGGCTGAGGGATGGCTTAAGAGAATAGAGAGAGTCTTTGATAAGATGAATTGTGAGTCGGACGAAAGGTTCGACTATGTTGTTTCCTTATTGCAAGGCCTAGCTTACCAATGGTGGAAAACTATTCCAGGCGATACCATCAGTCCTTATAGTTTGAGATGGGAAGACTTCCTGAGAGTCTTTAAGGAAAACTATATGTCAAAGATCTATATGGATAGAAAGAAGAAAGAATTTATGGATCTGAAGCAGGGCAATATGATTGTAGTAGAGTATGAAGTGAAATTTAATGAACTGATGGGTTATGCCACTGCCTTGGTTCCTACCAAGGAAGATAAGTGCAGAAGATTTGAAGATGGCCTTAATATGGAAATCTGGATGAGGTTAGCTATTTCTAATCTGGGTATTTTTACGGAACTACGGGTAGCCTCGATCCATATTGAACAGTTGTTGAAAGATAGTCTGACTAAGCATGGAGCAGAGTTGAAACAGAAGAGGCTTAGTGATTCTTAGGGAGGTTCTGGTAGAAGATTCAGCATGCATCAGAATCGAGTTTTCATGCCACCGACTGGATCTAAAAAGTTAGGATTAAGACAGAGAGGTAGTTTTGTATAGCCTGGGAATGACAGAGGTATAGTATCGTGTCAGTTGCTAGCTTGTGAACATTGTTGGAAAAGCACAGTGGTAACTGCTGGAGATTGACAAGAGCCTACCTTCGGTGTGGCTCACTTGATCATCAGATAAGGGATTGCTCTGTGATGTCTGGAGCATAGTCTAGTGGGAGAGGAAGTATGGAAATAGAACCAACTGTTCAGTAGAGCCGAGCTAGTGGAACTGGACAGAGAGATCATGCCAAAGGTAGGATGAGCTTTGGGGGTATTACTGGGAGGACTAAGGTACGGAGCAATCAATCACAGTCTCAGGCCAGAGTATATGGCATGACTAGGCAAGAGGCTCAAGAGTCACCAAATTTCATTGCAGGTATGTTATTATTATTTACTTTTGAGGTTTATGCATTGCTAGATCCTAGATCTATGCATTAATTTATCACACTGCATATAGCATCTAAATTGCATTGTGATAGCGAATTACTAAGATATGGATTGGACGTGAGTACACCAATAGGTAGTACCACCATGATTGGGGAAGTTTACAAAAGTTGTATGATTCGAATTGATTAGGCAAAGTTGAAAGTAGACTTAATTATATTATAGGTAAAGGAGATAGATATTATTTTAGGAATGGATTGGCTCACTACTTATAGGGTCATTATGAATTGCTACACTAAGGAGGTAATCTTAGAATCTCCTAATCAACTGAGAGCTGGGTTCAGAGGTATTAGCAAAGTAGTGCCAGCCAAATTGATCTCATTTATAAGTGCTTTAAAGTTAATGCACGGTGGATGTGAGGTTTATCTGGCTCATATGATTGATACCCAAGTTGAGCAGAGTGTACAGGATATTCCTGTGGTTAAGGAATTCCTAGATGTGTTTTTCGCTAAATTACTTAGTTTGCCTCCAAATCGGGAAATGAAGTTCACGATTGACTTAGATCCATGTGTTGCTCTTATATCTATTCCTCCATATAAGATGGCACTCGTGGAACTAAAGGAGTTGAAGGTTCAGTTGCAGGAATTGCTTGAGAAGGGATTCAATAGACCCAGTCTAGTGTTATTTGTAAATAAAAAAGATAGCACTTTGAAATTGTGCATTGATTATAGGCAACTCAATCGGGTCACAGTGAAGAACAAATACCCGTTGCCTAGAATTGATGACTTATTTGATTTTGTAGGGAGCTCAAGTGTTTACTAAGCTCGATTTGAGGTCTGGGTATTATCAGCTAAAGATAGCAGAGGCTGATGTACGAAAGAGTGCTTTCAGAGCAAGTATGGGCATTTCGAGTTCTTAGTAATGCCGTTTGGGTTGATTAATGCCCCAGCTACATTTATGGAATTGATAAATAAGGTGTTTTAACCTTACCTAGATCGGTTTGTAATTGTATTCATTGATGATATTTTGGTGTGTTAAAAAAGTAGTGAGGAACATGTTGAGTATCTGAGAATGATTTTGCAAATTATAAGAGAAAAACAATTGTATGCCAAATTTAGTAAATGTGAATTTTTGCTGAAACAAGTGGTATTTCTAGGTCACATAGTAACTGGGCATAGTATTCTGGTGGATCCAATGAAGATAGAGGAAGTAATGAGATGGGAGACTCCAAAGAATGTATCGGAGATTCAAAGTTTCCTTAGATTGGCTATCAAGTTTGAATGGATCAAACCAAGGTATCAAGACTGATTGGATCAGACGAAGTTATGAACTCTGAATGGATTAAACGAAGTTATCAAGTCTAAATGGATCAGACGAAGCTATCAAGTATGATTTATCAAGTCTGAATGAATCAGAGGAAGCTATCAAGTCTGAATGGATCAGATGAATGGGTCAGACAAAATGATTCAGACGAAGTAGACGCATCTAAGCAAGACGATGAAATTGAAGAATGGACTCGAACAAAGGATTTCGTCTAAGCAAGACGATTCAACTCAAGAGTATACTCAGACAAAGGATTTTGCCTAAGCAAAACGATGCAATTAAAGAGTATACTCAGACAAATGATTTCGTCTAAGCAAGATGATGCAATTGAAGAATGTACTAAAACGTCTGTTAGTTGGAGTTAGTTGTAGGACTCCACTAACAACAGACTTTAGAATATTTTACAAATTCACATCTTAGACGATTTAACACAATTCAACTTTACTCTATATGTCTCTACAAGTCTCAATATCATCTCCTCATAATTTCTAAAGTTATCTCCAAAATTCTTTGCTATTATTTGACTGTTATTTCTACTTCCATTGCCATTGGACAGTAATTTCTACTACCCTTTAACAACTGTTTTGCCACTTGAAAATTTTCCTAGTTCAAAATAACTAACAATTTCTAGAAATTTCTCCAAAAACTCCAAAAATTCTCCAAAATTCTAATCCAACTATTTATTCTTCTCCAAATCAATTGTCAATATAATTAATTCAAAATTCTCAATATAAGCACATTTACAATCAATTATCCTCAGAATGTCAATGAATGCATGTACAGTTATTTTAATGTGTGCAAAAATTCTTATTCACGTGCATGTATGCTAACATTATGCATGAGCATGAGACACATTTTCCTTATCTCTCATTGATCTTTCATGTACCATATTTTAGGGTTCTAACCCTTAGTATGGGAACAGAATGTTACAATTCTCCCCTTTAATAAATTTCGTCCTCGAAATTCTTAACTAATTGATCAGGAAGGTAGGGCTATTATTTCCTTATATACTCCTCTGTTTCTCATTTAACTTCATCACTCGAATACTTTCCTCCAAATGAACACAGTCGATGTACTCACTAGGTCTTTCATTCACTTATTTTGTTAGTCACTATCTTAACTAGTTCCTTAATACATCTCAGATTCTTCACAAATTTCACTTCCTGTGTTGACAATACAACTATGTTAGATAATATCGATATTTCTTAAAATACTCACATATCACATATTAAAAATCTAAAGCATCTTTGTTGGTACTACAAACTTATATGATAATGGTCCTATGCTCTCAGTGACTTCATGTGGACCAATACAATTCGAGCTTAGTTTATCCTTTTTCCTTATTTAAGCACACCTTTATCTCTATCTAATTACACCTTGGCAAGGTGATACTCTTAGAAGTATTTCATTTTTCCTTTAATAATTCCCATCTCTTCAATATTAATACACTCCACTCTTCTGTCTATTTCACTATATTCCATAGCCTCAATGTTGATCCATCAAATTCATTCATCTTTCATAAGCCACTTAATTTCTATTATAGATTCATTTCACACACTAATAGTATCTCGAATCAGTTTTGGCATTTTAGGCCCTCTTCATTTTTAATGTAAGGGTGAATGACTCTTTTTGTCGTATAACGCCTCATACAGTATTCTAATGATAGCACTATGATAATGATTGTTATGCCTATAGTTTATAACTATACATTAATCTTATGTTCCTATGAACTCCATACATATAAGCTTTAAGCATATCTCAAATAGTTAGGATTGTTGGTAATTCAAACATTCAGTCACTTTTTTCTACATCCTTAACACTAAATACTGTTTTGGTGTATTCCTACTAGTATGTATAACTTACGTCATCATTTATACTTTATCCAAAAATCTCTTTTCTTAATCATGTTTATCGAGTACACATACCTCTCATTTCAATCCTAAAGTAACAATTTTCCTATTCAAACTCAAAAATTTAAATTCATTTTCAATTCCTCTATAAGATTCACAACCCTGAATCCTTAGTTTTTGGGCTTGGTTAATTCTTTCATGAGAAATTAATCTTAATTCAATAGCTAGGAATACTTCATTTTGCCCAACTTCTATGCTATTTATTTCACTAGATTTGGTGACCTTAATATCTGAATTCATGCTTCACTACAATTGGAATTTCTGCTTAATGCATCAGATACAACACTTGCTTTATAGAAAAATATTCATTTGTACAATCATAATTTGTGAGTAACTCTATTCATTGTCTTGATTTTATATTCAATCCTTTCATACTCAATAATAACCTCAAACTTAATTGATCTATACATTTCCGAAATGTCTCTATACATCTAATGTCTCCAAGCCCTCAAAGTAATTTCTATTATAGCAATTCTAGACCACTCATGAGACTTTAATTGTCTCTGTGCATACAAAATCACTTTATACTGTTGCAACAGATTGTATCTGAATCTCTAATGTGAAACTTCATTATATACTGCATAATCTCCAAATCCAATGACATAATTAACATTGGGAAAAATTCTTTTTTTTTCATTCTTCATTCATACAATTTACACATTTTTCTTCAAACCTTTTTGTCAAGGGATAAGATTAGGAAAACCCCTTAACAGTCCATAGTAGTATTTAACATGTAGCTAGTTTTAAAGAACTTCGAATCTGTCATATATTCCTTTTAGTTTCTCACTTTATCATCACCTCCACTTTCTTTAGGTCTCCCAATATGCCATGTTCAAATACTGTACCCCCCTCCCCTCCAATTTTTTTGATCAAGACAAGATTCACTTTTATAGAACTTGGCATATAATTATTTCTACCTTCATGATATGTAAGATTTCCACAAGTATTCAAAATGTTCTCTTTATTTTCTAAATACACTCAAAATACCATCCATGATCATAGCCGCTAATTGATACAATTTTACTCGGATCACTTTAATCTTTAATACCATAATACTATTGGGAGCATTGTCAACTTCAACAGATATAACACAAAATTTTATGCTTATGATTTGTTCTCTTAATTATTTAAGAATTTAGTTCTTCAATGAGGTAGTATTATCTCATGTTATTTTCGATTTTCCCAATTAACTTCTTCTCGAATGGTTTTCTCAATTTGTTCTATTTCCTCTAATTTCATATTGACTTATTCTAACTTCTGTTTATTCTTACTAGTTTCTCCATACATTTTAATTTATTTGCAATCTTAACTTCCTATGTTTGTAACACAATCATCAGATCAAATTTGTATCTCTCGAACATATTTACACAGAATATAATGTGGACCTATATTCGCCTCATATTAGCAATTAATGTGGGGTCCCGTTTCTAGAACTCAACTCTTTCTCTGATACCATATGTGTTGGGCACTGTTTCTAGAACCCAACTCTTGCGAAATTGTAAAACAATGAAACTATTTCCAATGAGGTTTCTTTAACCATCATCGAATCCTCTTCTTATTTTGATACCATAACTGTGTTGTACCCCGATTCTGGAGCCCACATTCCTTATCATAAGTTGTGTGCTTATACTTGTTACCATGCAAGGTTATTCCCATTTAACCGTCGTTATTCAATCCTCGGTTCATCCTCCTTTCTTAATATCGTAGTATCAGGCCTTATCTTTTAAATCTTTCTTACACTAAAGCGAATATTCTATGCTCAACATTCATCCAAATATTGAGCATTTTAGAGGCTGGGTTAAAATTTCATTCTTTTATATCATTTGATATCTCTATATCTCTATTCTATTTATACACGAGGTTCATCTCATTTGGAGGTCAGATAAGGAAGTTATGGCTGAAAGAATCAAACAGGATTTTTACCTCAATCATATTGAACTTATCTCGGGACAATTAGCATAACTCTCTTTACTAGTGTTGAAAAAAAGTGTTCTTTGAATTATCAAAAAGAGGGCTTCAAGATCTACAACTTTTATGAAGACTTTGAAGACAAATTCAATCGTCTAAAGGGCCAAAAGTGGAGCAGACGATAGCATCAAATGAATAGTGTACAGAAGTAGAAGTTCAGAAAGCAGACGAAACAAGAAGCAGACGAAGCAAAAAGGAGACAAAACAAAAAATAGATGAAGTAAAAGGGAAGACGAAGTAGAAAGTAGACAAAATAGAAAGCAGATGAAGCAAAAGGGTAGACGAAACAGAAAGCAGACGAAACAGAAAGTAGATGAAGAAAGAAGCAGACGAAATAGAAAGCAGATGAAGCAAAAAGGTAGACGAAACATAAAGGGCAGACGAAGCCCAAGAGAAGACGAATCAAAAAGCAGACGAAGCAAAAAGCAGACGAAACAAAGACAGACGAAACCCGAGTTAACTTAAGACAAAGGAAAGTCAACTTAAGACAATGCAACTTTTAAGATGAACCGGAATCAACTTAAGATGAAGCAAAGTCAACTTAAGATGATGCAACTCTTAAGACGAAGTGAAGTCAACTTAAGACGATGTAACTCTTAAGACGAAGCATCTTTACAAACGATACAACGATACGTCTTTATAGATGATACAACTCTACAAACGATGACGTCATCACAGACGATATGATGTCATCATAGACAATACATCTTTACAGACGATGCATCCTACAGATGTAATGACGTCATCACAGATGAAGCGTCTTTACAGATGATGCATCCTTATAGGCGATGCATCCCTACAGACGTAATGATATCATCACAGATGATACGTCTTTATCCTCCTAAGCATTTCCCTTTCTAAGGACCAT
>JAOQMP010008043.1:0-13363 GCA_027563575.1 Erythroxylum pedicellare
ATTCTAACTAACAGGAAATTAGCAAACTAATCCTCAAAATAAATAAAACCTGCTTAATGCGAACCGGGGTCCAACATTTCTCTCCCCCTTAAAAAAATTTCGTCCTCGAAATTCTTACTTGAGGCATTGAAGAGGTGCGGATACTTCTCTTTCATAGCTTCCAATGGCTCCCACGTAGCCTCTTCCACCGAATGGTTTCTCCATAGGACTTTGACTAGCTGAACTGTCTTGTTTCTAAGAACCTTCTCTTTTGTATCCAAGATCTGCACTGGAAGCTCCTCATAGCTCAAATCATTACTCAACTGGACTTCAGCGGCTTGGATAACATGAGAAGAATCTGATCTGTATCTCCTCAAGGGGACATTGGTCAACCAGTTAAAAACATTAACCATTATACATTGGTGATTGACTAAATGAGCAACCAAATTCCTTGCAAGCTCATTAGAAAGACAAAATTTCATAGAATAGGAGTTATTGGTCAACCACTCAAATAAATTAATCAACATTATGAAAAGCTAGAAAACATCATCAAAAGCTGAATAAAAGTATATATTCCTATATAACCAAATCTAATTTGTCCTTATTCAATATTTTAGAGAGATTATGTAACTTCTAACTTAATGTCTTTATTTTGTACAATAATCTCTAAGTTTAGGTACTAAGGTCCATAATACAATTTAAAAAATGTTCAATTTCGTATTCATAGTGTAAAGCCAACATTTGTTAGTAAATATGTAGACCTAAAATGACAAATAAATACAAGTTGTCATATATTTCTAAAATAGGAAATATTAATTACCTTTTATTAAATATTACCTATAAATGGTATGAATAAGATTTTTTTAAATTTTCAATCAATTAAAATTTTTTTTACACCATTCATTGGTTTAAGGCTAATTTCTCCATAAACTTATCATATTTTACAGTGGTAAAGCATATGTGAGCTATACCTTCTTTTAATTGCTAATTTTTTATTCACTTTTTCATTCCAAGTTGAGGCTTTAAATGTTCTCTTCTTTTATTTTTTCTCCTTCTTACAATTTATTTCATAATTCTTATTTCCTTTAAGTAAAGGATATTGTGACTTCATATGTCTAAGTTTTCTATAATTAAAGAAAATAATGTTAGAGGATTTATGTTTTAAATCAGCTTTACCTTCCTCAAAATCCTTTCTTTTGGAGAATTTATTCTTCAATAACTTCTTCAATTTTCTAATGATTAGGGAAATTTCTTCTTTATTGCTTTCACTAGTTAATGTCTCTTACTCTTCTCTTAATTCTTACTTTGAGGTTTTGAACACTAAATTCTTTTTCTTTAGAAGATTCTAGTAATTTCCTCAAATAATAATGTTACTAGATCCTTGGCTTCTTGTATAATCGTAATTTTAGCTTTCGACTTCTTTGGAAGTAACTTAAGCAACTTTCTTACCATATAAACGTTAGTATAGGTTTTTCCAAGATCTTTAAGAGCATTAATAATATCAATGAATCTAGTATACATGCTAGATATGCTTTCATCATCCTTTATTTTAAACAACTCATATTAGTGTGTTAGCATGCTCACTTTGATCTCCTATGCTTCATCTATTCCATCATGATTAACTTCTAAAGCATGTCAAATTTTGTAAGTTGATTCATGCATAAAGACCTTATTGAATTTATTTCTTCCTAATGCATAAAATAAGTTATGTACAACCTTACTACTCGAGAAAATTAATCTCTTATCTTAACCTTAAGTTTGGGAATCTTTTGTTATTTATTATTTTTGTAGGTATAAAAGGACCATTTGAAACTATTTTTTATTGATCTAGATTTTCAACCTATAAGAAGAATTTTATTCTAGCTTTCTAATAGAGGTAATCATTACCATCAAAGAAAGGTGATCTATTAATGCTTTATCCCTCTTAATAGAATGATAATGAATGACACTTCTAAATTAATATTACAATCTTTGCTACATGATTTCATTAGAAATGCTAGCCTAATAGAATCGTTCTAATACCACTTATTAGTCCATAATAGCAACCAAGAGGGAGATGAATTGGGTGTCTACAAAATTCAACAAACTTTTTATATCTAATGTACTTAATTAATAATAATCATTATAAATAAAGATGAGAAAATTTCCTTATATAAATTAATTAAAAAATTGAACAGTAATCTAAAGAGGATAGCAAAGAAAGAATGCAAATCGATTTATACCAATTCAGTAAGCAACCCTTGCCTACATCCACTTCCAAAAGTCTTCTTAAAATTTCACTATAATTATTCTTTTAAGGGAAAAAATAATTGTTATATAATTTTCTTTTCTTTTTTACAAAGAGAAACCTTTTTTAAATTCTTCTTCTAAGTTCAAGAGGAACCTTAATCCCACTTGATCACCTCTAGATGCGATAATATAATGCCCCAACCAAATCTTATAAACCAAAATACCTCATTCACACAAATATTAGAAAATGATACTCAAATGATTGAAAAAAACTTTAAAATGTGTGTAAAATACACCTAAATGCTTCTTGAACAAAAACCATTAAGAAGACATGTATTTATAAGATTTTGAGACCGTTACTAGGCTTTGGAGTTGAAAGCTAACCATTACAATGACTAATTGTAAGTATTAGCCAACCAACATAGCATTTTGGTCGACCAGTATGCTCTGAATATACAAATTCACTAGTCATCAACCAATGTTACAACAAACTCTTAGGACATCAAATTTAACAACTTTAACCTATATTGGTTTATCACTAACTCATATAGGTCAACAAATCCCCCTTAATGATTTTGATAATATTAAATACTCAAACCCAATTTGTTTACTGCAATTATGAGTTAAACATTTTATTAAATATTTCCTAAATTTTGTTTGAAAGATTAAGATTTTTTATATTAAAACCAAAAGTTTAATGCCTTTTGATGAATGAAAAGACTCATGCAATGAAATGGAATTAAATTTTTATGTATGGTAAGCCTTTTTGAGCAATAAAATGACTGAATAAGATTAAATTAACATTACAAACTAAAGAATGACCTCAAGGCTCCTTGTTCTTCTTTTATTCTTAACTTGGTCTTCCCTTTGTAAGTTGTCAACTTTATTTCTTGTTTTATCAACTTCATGAACTATCTTCTTAGGTTTATAACTACATCTTGTTCTTATATTCATTTTTATTAAAATAATAAACCCATTAATCAATTAGAACCTCCCTTAGTTTAATAGAAATATCTTGTCTTTGTTGAATGCTTTGAGTTTTCTTAAGGAATCTACGTTTCAACTTTGCTCTCTTGAGATCAACTTCATAATTAGGCCAAAAATATTTTTACAGGAAATGCTCTTTAGCCTTATGAAGCATATATACTAAATTCATGATAATTTTAGATTCCCACAACTGAGTCGTTAAAAAAGTGTGACTTATGGAAGATTTATTTAAATAGTTAGCTATTAAGACTCTAGTGAAATTAACCTTAAAATAAAAGGTTTAACCTTTATCCAGTTATTAAGACTCAAATAACTTTAACCTTAAAAAGGCTTTAACTTTTTGGTCAGCATATTTATACTGTATTTATAGTTGGCAATAAGCTCAAACCTAGCTAGATTCCACCTAACTTAATTTGACCCCTCAAAGTTCCAAACATCAATCCCTCTAGTTTTTAAACTTTCCAAGTTTTACAATTTCTAAACATTAACTCGTTACCAAAGCTTTCCCATAATGTAATAGTGGATAGTTTCCTTACAAAATATTCTTACTTATATTTCTAGATATTTTTGCTCACTCACTCTCTAAGACTCCAACAAATTGTGTTGACTATTGTGTCATTCAAAGAGTAAAGATGAAATAATTTTTATAATATCTTTCAAGTTCTCTTGCTCTAATATAGCAAGATTTTCAAATGGTAATGACAATACAATTGAGACAAGAGAAGAACTAAAATTTAGGACTGACATATTTTTTTGTTGATTATTCATTGACTTTGAGCCAAACTAAGCCAAACTTGTTTTTTTTTTTGCCATGTCAAAGTATGATACCTTTTCTAACTTTTTATATTTGATTTCTAGATCTTGCATATTCTTGGCATTATACTAAATTAACTTTTAGAATCCTTTTTTCTAGATCCAGCACTCAACTAATAAATGTCTCTAAGTTGGAGGTATAGATCTTTTTCAAGAATTGGGGAAATGGAAACAATGAAGGAATCTTTAGATATTGCTTATAATCTTTTAAGATACCACTACCCAAGAACTTAGATAAAGATAATCTTATTTCCTATTCTTTATTAATTGATAACATTTTATATTTAAGATAGCCTATCTCTTATGGTTAGCTTCATCCTCTTTGCTGACCAGAACAGTTGACGACCTTTCTAAGGGCCTATTTGGTTCCATTTTTGTTTTTCTGTTATGATTTTTATTTTTTGGTTTCTATTTTTTAAGTTAAAAAATAAAATACCTGTTTGTTTGAGATTTGAAATCAAAAAATTGGGAACAAAAACATGTTTGGATAAGATTTGTAATAAGAAAACCACAAACAAAAATATGATTGGTTTTACCATCCTATTTTTATTTTTTAATTATACTATTAAATTTTCATTTAATTTTTTATCTATCAAATTTTATTCTTTAATTGCTTAATTCTTAGTATGGTTAGAAATAAAATATATGAATATTATAAAATTAAAGAAATTTACACATCAATTATATATAATAAAATTCTATAAAATATATATTAATTCATTCTACTTAATAAAAGATGTTTATCATATTATAATGATTTAAAACATAATATAAGTATCATTTACAAAAATAAACATAAATTTATTATAATAGTATAATCATTCCACATTTATATAGTAATTTCATCCCGCTTTTGAGACATACTTTGAAGTTGTACTAGAGTAATATTATACTCCACTTGAAAACTTGCATTTTTATTTACACTTTTTGTAATTTCTGTTCATTGTCAACACAGTTGTCAAATAATTTATTGCTTTGCCAATGCATTCTAATATAATTGTGTCTAACACAATAAGCAATAATGATGTATTTTTGTTTCTTCATTTCATAACTTGACATATTTGAAAGTATAGGGAATTTGGCTTTTATAATGTCAAAACATCTTTCATTGAAGTTTCATAATGAAGAATGCATGTAGTTAAACAATTACTATGGACCTTGAGTCTTTCTCTTCCTCTATAATCTTACAAATGACATCTCTCATCTCGATATGGTGAAATAAATCAAGACATATTGGTGTAGCCTGAATCAACTAACTAGAACTCACCTAACATATAAAGAACATAATATTAACAAAAAGTATTAAAATTTAATTGTAATTACTATATTTATCTCAAAATAATGTAATACTTTGTAGAGGCATAGCAAATTAGTTTGTTGTATTTGTTACTATTCCCAAAAGAACTTGGGAGTCATTTTTAGTACCATCATAGCTAGTCATTACATATGTGAAACACATATCAAATGACCAACAACATATAATATTATAGGTTGGATAAGTTATTTTGCCGCTATGTGGTAATTATTCATATGTTGGAATATGTGCATCAATATGTGTAATATCTACTGATCTTATACAATCATTAAAAAAGTAAATTTACACTATTAAAAAAATGATTGCTCATAATGATATAACAAAAAGAGTAATTAAATATATTGATGTACCTAAAAATATGGAAAGAATTTTAAATTATATTGAATCTATTTAAGTGTATTGGTAAATTATGCTAGAGCCATGACTCTTTTAGTAAGATCATCAACTGTATATAAGACTTTGCGAAAGTACTTCAAAATTATCTAGGCTAAATGTTGAAATCGTTTTGCATCAACTCTAGTTGTCATACTATGCCCTATAGTCATCAAGAAAATTTTTACTTGTTCCTCCACAATAAAATGACTTGTTGGCTATAAGCCTCCTAAACTCTTTAACTAATCATTTAAGCTAAAAAAGATTGTCTTGCCAATTCTTAAATTCTCATAAATATTATAGGATTCCCATTCAAAATTGTAAATATCCAATCATGACCTAATAGAGTAGTTCTCTATGGTTGCTAGTGTAAATGTCAATATTCATTGTCATATGTAGTTAGATAAATAATAATTAAATTCATCAGTTCATCATCAGAATCTAATTTGAATTTTGGATAAGGAAGCCATGTATCTACATACTAGCATTCAATAATTAATAAAAATATTCACTCAAATATTCATTCCAAATATTCATGCAAAACATACACGTAAAATGTTCAAAATGTGGAATAGTTTTTAATATAAAAGTGTCAAAACCAATAAGACTTTATTACATAAAAACATTAAAATATAACTTAGGTACATAATCTGGTCTAATTTCCTTACATCAACCATCTTGTTAAAAATCTCCACATAAAGTGGAGAATTATAGAAAGCCTTTAGTACTTTTTCATATTGCATACCACCAACACCCAGTTCATCTAAGGAATTAGAAAAATGCATCATTATATTGGTCTCTTCATTAACTGATGAAGTTCCAAATCCATTCTCTATAATTAATGGTGTAACAATTAGTTTTTTTCTCAAGTAAATCATTCTTTCTTTTTGATTTTTCACCAATTAAAATAAAGACATCTTCTAAAATGTTAAGATGTTTCTTCTTTGCCTTCTTATTCTTAGAAGGAGAACTTGTATCTTGATCTCCTTTTTCATTAGTGGAGTCATCTTCATCAACATCAATTCTCTGTTCCTTTTTTATAATGTTCGATGGAGATTTAGTTTATGGATGTATATGTAAACAAGTTGCAATAGTATCTCTAAAAATCTCAAACAATTCTAAAATCTCCTTACATTCTTTTTTTTTCTTAAATTTGTGAGCCATTTTATACACCCACAACGTTGAAAAACAAATATGAGAAAATTTATAAAATATGATAAATTAATAAAAAAAGACATATTTTATTTTAAATAGATTTTCACAACATTCATTTATAGGTATTAAGTTTACTAGTGAAGGAGTTGTAACCATTTCTTGTTTCTTTGAGTAAGTTCTTGAAATTCTTCATTCTAGCCTTTAATGCATTATACATGTTCATAAATTCAACATTAGTGTACTCTTTACTGAATTTATTTGAAGACCAAGCTTAATATTCTTCCAACCAAATCTCAAATTTATTTCTTCCCTTTCTTCAACCATTAATAAAATTAAATACATCTTTATGGTATCATTCCATACCCCATCCTTTTTCATTTATTTCCACACAATCATTAGAATTGTTCATATTGTTTAAAACTTCCATCACTTAACAATGACATATAATACTCATATGTAAAAAAAACCTCTAAGTTATTTTTACCAAAAATTAATAACTTTGTAATTAATTACTTGAAAATAGTAATTCAGTTACTATTTCAATACTATACAATTTTTATGTGATAGTATGCACTTAATACTAAAAAAATACTTAAGATATATAATATAAATTGTCAATTTTATTTTAATTGATTGATGTTCTACTCTTTTACTACTTAATGTTTGATTAAAAAGAAAAAAAATAATACATCATATAGACATTTTACTAGACTTTTTGGAAGGTATCCTGTTAAGCTTTAAACCAAACTCTTTAAATTGTCAAAAGATAACAAAACTATCATGTATAGTAACGGAAACAAAATATGCTCCATTGTTTCAATGATGGAACTGTCTTGAATGATCAAAATTCAACTTTGACTGAAGCTTCTAACTTCTTTTCCAAGATGTTGGGTTCTGCCAAACCATCAGATAAATCCATTTTTTAATTAAGGAGCTTTATCTCTATGAAAATTTATGATCAAGTTGCTTCCTATTTGATTACTCATATTGATGTTAAGGAAATTGTTGATACTGTCTTCATTTTAGATGGGTCAAAAGCCCCAGGGCCTGATGGTTTGAATGGATTTTTCTTTCAGAAATCTTGGGATGTTGTTGGTGGAATGATTCTTGAAGCAATTAATGAATTCTTCAAATTTGGTAAGCTCTTAAAGGAGATTAACAAAATGTTCATATCTTTGATTCCCAGGTAGCTTAATCTTGTTTTATTCGGTGATTATAGACTAATGTCATGTACCAATTTTCTTTATATGTTTAAATTTATTTCTATAAGATTGAAGAAGGCTTTCAATACTCTCATCAGTGGCAACTAAGGAGGTTTCATTGAAGATAGACAAATTGGCGGCAATATTTTACTTATATAGGAGCTCTTTAAAGGATACTTAAGAAGTTGCACTCTTACTAATTGTTCTATCAAGGTATACTTTAATAAAGTCTTTGATACCATTAATTGAGATTTCTTGTTTCACTTATTGGAAGTGTTTAGATTCCTTGGTCAATTTATAACCTTAATTAAAGAATATGTTACTTCTACTTCATATTATGTTTTGGTGAATGGTAGCCCTTCCATGCTTTTTAAAGGAGCCACACGGATAAGACAAGGAGATTTATTGTCTCCTTATCTTTTCATATTATGCATGGAAGCATTATCACTTATTATCAAGCATAATACTAATATGAATCATAATTTTGTATTCCATTCCAAATGTAGAAAAGTCTCATTGACTAATCTTTTTTTTGTTGATGATCTATTCTTGGTTTGGAAAGCTCATCCAACCTATATCCAAATTCTAATGGACTCTCTTCAGCTTTTCAGAAGGCTTTCAAGTCTAGAACTGAATCTTAATAAGAGCCATTATTTGATCTCTATAGCAGCCTCGAGTATGGAATCTTGCATTTTTAGAACTACAGGAATGAGCAGGAAGCTTCCTACTTTGTTATATCATAGTCTGCCTATTTCCACTAGAAGATTGAGATTTTCTGAATGCATTCCCTTGATTGAAAAGGCTCAATGAAGAATTTCCTCTTAGGTTAACAAACCTTTCTCTTATGCTAGAAAGTTGCTTTAATCAAATCAATACTCTCTTCCTGACACATATATTAGAGTTCCCAAATTTTTCTTTCTAAAAAGCTTATTAATTACTGCAAAGAGTGTTTATAAACTTTCTTTAGAGTCACCATGATGGAGTAGAGGGGCTTGCAAAAGTTAAATGGTTTGATACTTGTTCTCTTAAGGAACAAGGTGGGCTAGGAGTTAATGATATTAAAGCTACTAATACAACACTAATTCCAAAAAAGACTATGGTTAATCATTGAGGAAAAATCTTCACTTTGGATGAAATGGTTAATTATATACTTCTTGAAAGGCATAAGCATATGGAAGGTGCAAAAGAGTCACTCACATTATTGGTTTTTGGCACAACTCCTATAGTTTAAAGATCTTATTAAGGTTGATATCATCTACAAAGTAGGGAATTGGGAGAAATTTTCAATTTGGTATGATAATTGGACATGATATAGCCCTCAATAGCAATATCCATTGGTTCATTAGATGAAAAAATCTAAACTGATATAGAACAATAATTGGGCTCTTCCTCAAGTTTTGTTGAGTTATAAACCAACTTATCTACTAGATATTCATAATTTTGGCTGCTTCTTTTAGAAAAGGAAACAAATTTCTAAAATTTCCTGCAAGCAAATTAGGAACCTGCTACAACCTCTTAATACTAAGGTGTATTGGATTATCATTGTTTGGAATAAGGTTCTGATTACTAGAAATTAATTTCTATTATGGCTTATAATGAAAAATAGACTTAATACAATGGATAGGTTGCATTTCCTGGATGTGGATAGAATTTGTGTATTATCCAAGGATTATGATGCAACTAGACTTATTTTTCGAGTGTATCTATGCTTCTTATGTTTGGAAAGAGATCAAAAGATGCTACCAATAGGACCTCACATGTAATTCTCTATCATAAACCATTCAATGGTTAATGGATCATCTGAAGAACCATTATGATACCTGGGGAGATTTTTTCCATTGCTTTAGGATCCTCTATATAAGGGATATGGAAGGAAATGAATAGTAGAAGATTTAAAAACAAGTTTGCAATCGAGAAGGAGACAATAGTTATGATCCTACAAAACTTGAGATTTGAGTTAGTCAATTCTTAGGAAGTTGAGTTGCTAGCCTGTTGTTACTTGTACTTTTATTATTCATGTAAGAAGATCCCCATAGTAATGTTTGGGATCTTCCCTTTGGACTATTTGTAACCCTTATTATTGTTCTTCAATATCATTCCTTTAATTTTTTTTAAAAATCTTAAATTAAAATTTGTTTTTGTGCTAGGTTGGTTTTATTATTGAATATGGACTCAGGTAAATTTAGATTAGTAGCTCTCAAGTTTATTTAGCCATAAAAAATCCATGGTTAATCATTTTCTTTTTTTATTTAAATAGATCTATGTGTTAGTTAGTTTTGAATTATTTCAAAAGTAACATATCTCTCTTCTTATGGTTCTCTCTATCAAGTCTAAGAAAATGAGGTATCAATAAGCATTCCTTATTTCCACTTAACCTGTAATCATTTAAAACACCAACAACATTTTTGGTGTAAAATTTGACTTGAATATCAAGATACTGGCTAATGCATGGATATAATCAATAGGCAAAATAACAAACTCTCTACTAGAACCCAATAAATCCATCATAATGTGATATAATTGACAAGGTTAGGAAATTAAAGGTTTCTATGCAATTAGGAATTTTTGTATTCACAAGCTTTACATGGTTGGGTGCGCGATCAAAAAACAAACAAAAGTGAACAAAAAATCATACACTCATGTAGCAAAATAATGAAGAAAACCCAAATCCTAAATCTATAATTTTCTAAAATCATAAATAGCATATAAAACAAAACCAGATATGTATTACCTAGTTAATGGAGAGATGATTACGCAAAGAAAACCACAAGAGACAATGGCAGAGAAAACTACAAAGCGTTGAAATAAAGCCAGATGAATAAAGAAATAACGAAGTGCAAAACAATAAGAGGAAAAAAAGTTGAAGTAGGAGGAACAAAAATATAAGGATTATGGTAGAAGAATGTGTAGTGGAAGTGCACTTGTTTAGGGTTTCTTAAATTAAATGTGATAATTCAATAAAATTGCTTAAGTTTTTTAAACTAGTTATGGAAAAAATAAAACAACATAGAATTTCTATTATTGTAAATATGTTGTTTTTTAATTTTTTAAAAAAGAAACCAAAAACATGTTCAATTAAACAATTTTTAATTTTTTAAAAAACTAAAAAGATAAATACAACCAAACACCACTTATGTTAACTTCACCTTTTTGAAGAAGTAATTTGATTTGTTACTTTTTTTTAACATTCCAATGTAGATCTTGGTGACTCAGCCTTGTTGGTATTCAACATGACTTAACTTAGCTGGTATATTGTAACCTATTGATTTTTTGTACTTTTTTTTAGTTATAATAAAAATAAACATTTGTGAAATTTAAGATTTTCCATAAGTTCCTAGCTTACAACAATACATTGTATTTTAGACTTACCAAATATTGGTCTAGCTTTAAATAATAAGAAAATAAAAAATATTTTTTATTTTATTTTTATAAGATAATAACAGTCCTATTTAGATTTTTATGTTAATGCTTCTTATGGAGATGTTTTATTGATCACCATTAGGAGACTAAGAGTCCTTTATTTTGGAGTTATATCCTTCAAAATCTATTAGAGGTATTTTAATACAAGTTTCAAGATGCAGTCGGTAACTTTGTCTCCATAACTATTACGCTCCAATCATAACTCTCAAAACATCAATCAAGAATAATTAACTAGTCTTAAAAGACTTAATCTCGAAAATAAATAACTAAACAATATATATGATAATAAAATAGATCAAACATCAGATATATAAAGAAAACTCTCTAGTATAGAGGAGAAAACTACGAGCCAAGTTGATCAGTAAATCCACTAATTTAAATAGGAACTTATAAGAGTTGAAAGGTTCCAAGCTATTGACCTTTGCTCAAAACAGTACCACAAAATAGCTATAAGTTATCGCACCAAGTTTCATTATTAAGCAAAGGTTGACACCCTAAATCAACAACACTTTTAATCTAATCCTGAAGAAAACACTTAAAAGATAACTTTTTACAAAAAGGAGGCTACCAATTATAGAATGACACTGACTTTTAAAAAAAATTTAAATAGAATTTCATTATAACATCTTGAGAATTAATATATACGTTGTAAGTCAATCATTTGGCTTAATCTGTTGGAACCCCACCCTGGTGAGTCACGGGTCCGACGTCCTACGTGACATCTGGACGCGCATCCCCCGAGGGAGGAATTCCTCACCACAGAAGAAAACTCAAATCGGACTTATTTCACTTCCTTCCGAACAATTTTTGAAAAATTCACCTTAATCCGAAAATTTCTAAATTTTTGCATGAGAGGGTAGAAATTTGTTTTTGAAAACCGATGCTTCAAAAACCGAGTAAATCGGAGGTCAAACGGAAAAAAAAATTACAAGCAAAAGAGTGAGAGGAGGCTGACTTAGGAAAATAGGAAAGATCAGAAATTTAAAAAAAATTGCAAACGGCGTCGCACCCTCACGCGCGGGCGCTCGCGGTCGCGAGAGCTCCCGATCGCGAGGGCTCTCACAGGGCGAGTCGCTCGCCCTCGCGAGGGTGCCTGCGGGTTCCGAATATTTATATTTAGATTTTTTTTCTTTCCCTTGACAACAAAAGCCTCAAGCTCGAATCCATTCCTGGCTAAGCTGGCTTAGAAGAGTCTCTCTTCAATTTGCTTCAGATCATGCGCGAATTAAATACGAGATATCAGTTTCTGCTACACTCATGTACGATTCTTTTTTTAGGTTGCGTATTTTAGCAGGATCTTAATTATAAAAAATACGTTTAAATCGTCAACACTTAAATTAATTTCCATTTAAATTAAGTAGGTCTCTTGTAGATAATAAATTTCTAATCTCAAATTTTAAACAATTGTATATATAAAAAATGTTTAAACCCACGATATCGTTTAAGTCAAAAATACCCTTTGCCAACTCCCCTATGCCCGGAGATTTCATGTACGATTCTAACCACTAAACAAAGGCTACAATTCTATTCCAAGTTTAGATACTCGTGCTTGCTAACTTTTTGTTAGATAAAACGTGATTGTGTGGAAGAGTTATTATTAATTATTGGAGTCAAGTTATATGTTTCATTTTAATAATACTTACAAGCTTAGCTTGTTTTTTAAAGTTATTAAAATATTTTTTTAATTTTCAAATTATCAAGATAAGATAATAACCCATAATTAGTATATATTTAAAAATAAATTGAACTTTTCTTAAAGTTCTAGTTTTAATATTTATTTATTTTTTATAACCGCAATGAAATCTTAAATAAATAAATAAATAAATTTTATTTAATATTCTCTTTCTTTAATTGAACTTTATATTTATAACAATATTCTTTATTTTTATTT
>JAOQMP010008073.1:0-13360 GCA_027563575.1 Erythroxylum pedicellare
TTGGAAGAAATTGTTGGGAGACAATAACTTAACTCTTTAAAAGATTAACCAAACATTAAAAATTAAAATACTCTTTAACCTCAACTAACAAGATTTACGTGAAACATTCTCTAGTGTGAAGGAAAAAACTATAAACCAAACTATCAAGGAATTCACTAAACTCAAATAAAGATTCAAAAAGTTTGATCTCTCACCCTACAACAACAAATTGCCTCATAAAGTTTCAAGATTGAAACAGAAACTGATGTAAAAATCAATAAATCTCAAACTAATTCAAAAGCAATTAAAAAAATGAGAATACTATACTACTTGTTGTTTCTCTATTTTTCCTCACTTTTAGACATTATGCTTATACTCTCATGGAAAACTTACATATTTTTCTCTTTTATATCACGAAATAGGTTTTTCTGCATCATACATAGTCACATACACTGCCTCACTTGCAAATGTACACGATCACCAAGAGATACATGGTTGTCATACACAGTCGTGCATGTCACAAATCCGAGTGTACATAAATGTGTATATCTTTGCTCTTTATGTCCTTTTTCACATAGTTTCAGAGAATTACATGATTGATCCACATGTTCGTATAGGTGGAGAACATGGGCATGTATCACTCTACATAGGCCTATTACTTATACAATTGTGTAAGTTTAGGACATAAGAGTGTAGCACGTTACAAGGACGTGTCTCTCCCCATATGAGCTTCATCTATCTTATCTTCACTTGTTTGTCATTCTCATGAACCATAAGGCGTCTATGATCACTGCGAGTCTCAAAATAGGTTAGATACTTAATAATCTTCCTTTCAGCCTAATTATATGAAAGACTTGTTATTCTCCAACATCTACTTGAGAGACATCCCTACAAGCTTATTGCATTGCTCACATTTGCTTATGGGAATAACTTTAGTCAACATATTAGCACTATTCTTGTCTATATGAATCTTTTTTAACATCATATGCTTTGTGCAGGAATCATACATAGTATTTTTTTCAAGTCAATAGTGTTTTAAATATCACAAAATGCTAATAGTCTTCTTGCTTTATATCCAACACTTAAAGGAACCTTTTTGGCTAGAGCATCTCTTTACAAACTTACATTGCAGCTACATACTCTACTTCAGTTTTAAATAAAGCCATACACTTTTGTATCTTGGATTTTCATGAGATGTCTCCCCTTGTAAACTTGAATTGAAAACTTAAAGTGAATTTTCTTCTATCAAGATCTCCAGCCATACCTGCATTCATAAAATCTTCTAGAGTTGAAAAAACATCACCAAAACAAAATTTCCACTTTGATGTACTAGTCAAATATTTCAAAATCTATTTCACTACTTCCTAGTGAACCTTTAGTGGATTTGACAAGAATATGCTCATTATCTAAATAGCCTGTGCAATATCTGGCCTTGTGCACACCATTGCATATATAAAAAACCTTACTGCGGATGAGTATGAATCTAAGGACATGCCATCTTTCTCATTTTTTGTTGAAGGACATGCATGCATACTCAACTTAAAGTGAGGTGCCAATGGCATGCTAACTTACTCGGCATGCTTCATATTGAACCTTTCTAGTACTTGTTTAATATGTCTCTCCTGAGACAACCATAATCTCCTTCTTTTCCTGTCTTAAGTTATCTCTACGCATAAAATTGACTTTGCAGGTCCCAAATCTTTCATATCAAAAGATTTAGACAAATCCTCCTTCAACTTTTAGATTCTTCCAACATCTTGACTCACAATCAACTAATCATCAACATATAGAAGATGAATGATAAAGTCCTTACTATGAACTTCTTGGAATACACACAAACATCGACATAAGTTTATTTATAACAATGATCCACCATAAAAGAATTGAACTTCTAATACCATTGCCTTGGAGCTTATTTAAACCCATATAGGCTTTTCTTCAAATTGTTGACCACATTTTCCTTACTTTAACTTTGAAACTTTCTAGCTACTCTATGTAAATCTCCTCTTCCAAATCTCAATGCAAGAAGGTTATTTTAACATCCAATTAGTTTAAGATCCAAACAAGAAGTCAGACCTAAACCTATTTGAATTGAGGTCATCTTCACTACTAGTGAGAGGATTTCATAAAAAATCTATACCCTTCTTTTTACTGAACCCTTTCATCACTAGCCTTGCCTTATACTTCACCAATTTGTCACCATCTTTCTGTAAAGTTCTGATCATGCATCTCATACATAATATATATCAAATATACACAACGGAAAATAAAACGGAACCTCAAAAACCAAATATGCTTATGTATATAGATATAGAAAACAAAAACACGAAATGTAAGATGTTTACATACCTTTTTAACGATCTCCTTCGTTCTTTAATCTTCTCCGTGTTGGGTTGTCGTAAACCATAACGATAAATGTAAACTGTTTCTAATGAAAGTCCACATAAAGATAGAAGGATGAAACCTCACTAGGAGATGACTAGAATCATTTCTTTGTGCTCTTACGAGAGTTAGAGAGAAAAAAACGTGTGTTTAAGAAAGAACTTTTCTTTCACTTGTGTCTTACATAAGATGCACGAAATTATCTCTATTTTCTGCACCATTTGGCCTTCCATAACCCCACCACTAACAGAGAGTTATGAGAAGTTAATGTTCATGAATAACATGCATTAATGGAAGTTATAGAAGTTAATGGGTAAATTGGCAGCCAACAGCACTTGTTTTTAATCCATTCCATGTAACATTTTCTACCATGATCACATCGCGATACAATGCCAAAATACTCTCTCATATCTTGAATCACCATTCAAGACCATTTTACTCATCCTTCAGATCTCCTATGTGTGTGACCCATTAGGTTCTCGATTATGTTGGCCATTTGAATTAACACTTAATTCAAGTAAGTCAAAAGCGATATATATCTAATAACACGTCATGACCTCCAATTGATTGGAAAGTCAGTAGTTTGGCTACGAACCTTTCCATATGTAATGTTGCCATGTAATTTGTCCTTTCACCATCTATACCCCATTAGGTTCAAAGTATGGTCAAAGTGTCAACTCCTACTAGACTGACTACGTCACATCTAATCTAAGTGATATTAGATCTTGTCCTGAGGATCTCATTACCCTATGTATCATTGAAGACTCTCTTCATGATACATATCTACTCTATCCAAAGACTCCTGAGTAATGACCCTGACAAGAGGGCGTGGGTATCATCTCCTTCTATTAGGAGTGGTGAATCCTTTATTGGCTACTCAGTTACCTCCAAATACCTCAACTTGTACCCAATCACCACCTTATGAATAACCCCTGAAAGGCACTAATGAATGGAGTCAAAGTATAGGATTAGTATTTGAGATATCCTTGAGCACCTTAAGTCAAAGGATACTTGCATCATTGCTATGATGAGACTATCATTGACACTGGAATATAATATCCATATGATTGTCTTATAGTAGGTCAATCTAATATACTTATTACCCTTAGTAAGCATCCACATGTTAACTCTAAACAACTCATGTTTACATCTTATGAGATTTACTGCTTGATCCAATCAAGGAGTATAACATTTGCTAGTCTATTCAGATTAATAATATCCCATCTCATTAATCCTATGACTAGGTAAAGTTTCAATACTAACATAATTACACATGATAGGGATCTCATTATCATGATTTCCTCCATGCTATGTTTTGTATTAAGGATTTCATTAAATCAATTTAAGATCAACATCATATCCATAAATGTATGAACATCAAAATAATGAAAAATGCCTTTATTAATCATAAAATGATTTGAACAATAAGTGCTAAAGGTGATTACCTTTAGAGCACTTCTCTAACATTTTCTTTATCTTGAACACCCACTTATTCTTCAGTGGCTTTTTGCCTTTTGGAAGCTTCACAAGTTCATATTTGTCATTCTTCTTCAAAGAATTTTTATCTTCCTTCACAGATGTGAGCTAGAGATCTTTTTCTTCACAAGATGCAAGCTCTTGCACATTCTTAGGCTCCCCCTTAGTGGTAATAATAGGTATTCTAAACTTGGATACCTCGTAGAATGCTTTTTCTCCTTTGTCAACCTTTGAAGTTGTGTATCACTAGTTGTTGAATCAGATTACTCCTTTACTCATTATCCTCAACAACTTCATTTTTAACATTATCTTAATGTGGTTAATATAGCTCATTATTACAAGATTGTATTTAATCATCATCAATATATGTATGGTCATACAATTCATCTCCTTTACCTGTAGACTACTCAGTGGATGAAATTAGCTAATAATTAACAATGCCATATGATGAGCTATTGTTTGATGACTTATCTCCTCTCAAAAGATTGACACCTCTCACGAACTCCCAAAATACCACATCCCTGCTTCTATCCACCTTTTGCTTCTCTACGTCTAATATTCTAAAGTGAAACTGATTACTACCATATCCAGCAAAGATACAGGGTATTGATTGTGGTTTTTCGATGTGTGTAAGTTTCAATTAATTAATCTCAATAATCCATAAGTGCACGAGTCATTCATGTAGTACCTAAGGTATCAATCCCATGAGGAGGGATAATCTAGTCTTAAAATCTAAGACCAACACAAATCACATAAATTCAAAAGATAGCAAAACTAAAACAAGAATTCAATTTAATCATGCAAATCAATCCAAGAATCAATTACAACAATATTAACAATTTAGCAGTTGCAACACACTCAAGAATTAACCTAAAGGAACTATCAATTGAGAGAAAGGGAAATTTTACCTATCTTTAATGCTAACCTAATCAATTATGACTTACCAGATTATTAGTTCTAGACAATCCTAAGGTTGATTACTCTCTCTTGAGTTATAAACATTAACCCTAAATTATAAACCCTAATCAGATAATAGAAATTGCAATTTCTCAATTAATAACCTATCCAAAACCCTAATTAGATCTAAAGTTTTCCAACAACTATCGAGAACCTATGCGAGATCTCTCTTCACACAATTACCGATTTAATTAATTTCTCATTCTTATTAAATAACCTAACTCTCGTTAGTCCAATTTAATAATTTTTTATTCGATTCACCCTCTCAATTTATTATCGAATTATGCAATCATAGAAATTAATCACAATAAATCCAATAAACATATAAACAATCAGATTTTATTAAATCAAAGATAAAAACCTGAAGGTGAGTTTACAACAACTTAACATTCATAAATCCTATCATCCAACCGCTATTCCCAATTCTATACAATAATAAAGATGGAAAATAACAAGAAATATGATCTTGAATGGAGACAGGAGGCAGCGACATCGAGAAACTCTTGATCCGAGAAGCATGTCGATGTCGGCTTCTTCTCCACTTCTCTCTTCCTTCTTCTCTTTCTTAATCTCTCAACAATTCTCCCTAGGGTTTCTTTCAAAAGTGGTTAATGCAAAAGCTACCTTTTCTCTTTTGTCTTATTCTTTAAATACCTTTTGTGATATGAGCATCCCTAGGGTTCTTTAGAGGTCAAGAAGGTTCAAAAAATCCCTCAAAACTTGACATTTTTGTGTGTCTACCCGAAGCAGGCCACGATCGTGGGCTGACTCCAGTGCTTCTGTCACGATTGCAATCGTTGTTTCTAGCTGAGTGTCTCTAAAACTTCTCCATTCTTTGATGTTGACCCTAAAATACTAACAAACACATCAAGGTACCTAAAAAATATAATAATTAAGCTCAAAGACTTATACTAACCCATAAAAACACTTAAACACAAATAATTAACAAAGTAACATAATTATAACCTAAACACATACTAAACAATTGAATTAACAATTAAATATATATCAAACTAAGTCCTAAAATATGATGCAATTCACACTTATCAACATCCACACGTTTGTCCTTAAGCAAACAAAACAAGAAAGACACAAAATCACACATCACACATTGCAATAATGAGACAATGGCTTTAACTTCATGAAATAAATTTAATTTTAAACACAATCATTCATGTTATTTCAAATAATTAACATGCAAAATCCACGTCTTGGGGCTTTGAACTATTTGAACTAAATATACATATTAATCCAAACTAAAGTGTTAAATTATTTACCCTTTTCAATTGCACACACATATTAATAATTCTTTGATCATTCAAACTTTGTAACTATTCCTAAGTACAAGCTATTAAAAGTATGGTGGATTTTTATTAGAAAACACTTTTTTTATATTTACGCGGAGGTAAACATTGGTTATGAATGTCGATCTGGTTACTCAACTAAGTCATATTTTTTATTAAGCTGCTTGGTTGGAACATCATTATAGCCTTTTTATGTGAAGGTACACATTTGTGATGCGTGTCGATTCGGTTACTCAGCTACATCACGTTCTCAACTGGCTACTAACTCTATTCATAACTCGAAGGCTAGGGGAATAATAATTTATTTAATATTAACAAACATGATTTTTTTGTTGCCTACCATGTTGCTTTAGCTACTTGTTTCCATGAAAAAAATACTAGCAAAGCTACTTAAGTCAAAAGGCCTCAAATTATGAATTAATGTGACAATTTAGAGGGTAAAATACTAACACTAAATTCTAATTAAGCTACATATTTAGCCAAAGATCTCAATTCACTAATTTTGCAAGATAATGATTCTTCACATCCTAATAGACTATGTTCAAAATTAAAACAATTTCAATCCATCTAAGCCATTGACACATTGACACGATTCACAAAATACAACCTAACAAACTATCATATAATATGCAAAATTCAAATTCAAAACAAAACACATAACCCTCCCCACACTTGAACAACACGTTGTCCTCAATGTAAGAAGGGGAAAAACAAACAGATATGGAACAAAGAAACATAAATTAAAGTGAAACAAAAATAAAATAAAGACAATTTAAAAGGAAAGAGGGTTAGATTAAAGCCTCATAATGATAGAGGCGGGCATGGTGTTGGGGTGGCTGTTGGACTCCCTCAGCCTCGAAATAACGATGGATACGACGTATATCTTGACTAACGTCATTATGTTTGTGCCATCTTCTTCATTCTTCTGGAATTCTCCGCGAGTGTATCTGTAATTATTTTAGTGTTTACGAAGATTGTATCAAGCACTTTCTTTCAGCCCGGTTCTTCTATTTCTTCTTCCTCCTCGGACTCCTCACTAGTCGAGTCCTTTTCTGTCTATTAAAGCGGCGTTGTACTCGAACTCGCCTGATTGGCCCTGATCTTCACATACATCATTTGGCTGATATCTCAGAGTTTCATATTATGAGACCTAAAGATTTCAGCATGCCATAGATGACGACGATTTAAGAAGTCTGGGAGATAGACAATTAAACCACTATAGTCCACGCCATAATACTCAGAAATGACAGAAACTAAGTGCCCCATACTTAAATTGTTGCTTCTCTTACTCAGAGTCATAACAATAGCATTCAGCACATGTGTGGAGGTGCATACTGGAATGTTGTGATCTATGCAGCACAACATAAAAATTTTCTTTGTTAAACACTTGTTGGTTTTTGATTTATCAACAACTAGTTGACACATGAATTTGTGCAATAACAAGTGCTTATGGGTCCTTATGATATTGTTGTGGGCATTTTTGGCATCGAATTGCTTTAGCCCAGTGACCTAATTCTAATAGTGAGAAGCACGAAAATCATCTTGCTGATTGACATTGGAAGACTCGGGGAACACACACATATCACACATGATTTTGATGTTCAGCTCATAAGCTCATCCTCGCAACCTAAACCACATTTCTTTAGGGTTCCTAGGTTCATAGAAGATGGAAGTAAAGAATTCTAGAGTGAGCTCCTGGCAGACAGGAAATTGGAAATGTATGAAATTCACCCACTGAATTATTTTTGCTAAGTTTTCTACCTTATCTCGCAGTTCTAACCTATCAAGCATTTCAAAATCAAAATATTTAGAGA
The DNA here is from genome assembly GCA_027563575.1 of Erythroxylum pedicellare. Taxonomy (NCBI): domain Eukaryota; kingdom Viridiplantae; phylum Streptophyta; class Magnoliopsida; order Malpighiales; family Erythroxylaceae; genus Erythroxylum; species Erythroxylum pedicellare. Next base: position 7,913 of record JAOQMP010008073.1, read on the forward strand.
CTACAATTTGTTTAACATTGAGGGATTGGAAACGAATACCTTCCTCCTCTGTGTAGATTGGGAATGGTGCTCTAAAGTCTTATGCCCTATTCCTTCTCCCTCGTCCCGAGACTTGGTTTCTCCCTGATGATTGATCACGCTTTGCTGAATGCTTAACAAGCGACATACTGTCTTATGAGTGGGTAAAAGTTGGAAGAGACTAAAGGTATAAAATTTTGGGTAGAGAGAAGTCAGGGTGTTTAGAGGATTTATGTAACATACACTTTGTATAATTCTTGCGGAATATAATTCAAAAACACAAAATTCACTGAAGACATATGTAGGTGCACACTGATTCCGACTTGCAACTCTTACTCAAAGCCTCTCTGGAGTTCTTTACTAAACCCTGAAAGCCACATTACAATTTTTTATAAGTTTTGTGAACTTGGTTGAGTAACCAGCATCGATGGCTCACTCATGTAACAAAATTCAATCAAATATAATCACACAATTCATATAGTCAAATAGTTCATATCAATTTATCATTAAATTTTAGTTTTACAAATAATTCAATGAATTTCAATCATATATGAATGCTATATGCATGAGACTCACATTCGTTTTTATTATTGTAACCGAGAGCCTATCACATACATATTCAGATACTGGCCCATTGAGCTTAGCCAGAATAGAATCACGGAGCATAGCTCTATGTGCAGAAACAGTAATTACGAAGCAAAGCCATACATGTAAGCGCTTTCATACTAGCTACTCCGGTCACAACGCCTTTATCTAAGCATGCATTTATGAAATGCATCAAATACAGAATTAATTCATATATAGCAAATATTCAAAATTCACAATCAAAATCTTATAGTCATCAGACCTAAGTCCGGCATTCAACTTTCGTTGAGAATTCAAATATCATTCAAAGGTCATCAGACATAAATCTGGCATTCAACTTTCCAGTTGAGAGTCAGAATATTCAAGTATCCAGTCTCATTCACATACAAGTAGCACTTCCAATGATATTCACATGCATCAAACGCTTCGGACAATTATTTTCTAGAATTCAGTACACAATTCAGTACACATTCATCAATATCAAATTAAATTAAGTAATAAACAAAACAAATCAAGGTGAGACCATCTTAGGTTACTCACAATACACTCCAATATGCTATTGCCTAGATGGTCTAGCAATATCTGACTGGTGTCCAATGTTCTCCTCTATATCATACAAAACACGTTTACATATATCGCAATTTTGCACAAATATATAAGTCTTTCTTTATGCACATGAATGTATTGACAATATGCACAATGCATATTCAATGACAATTCTGAGTATCTTATCAAGATTTTATCACCAAATCATTCAGATAGTAAAACCCTCATTAATATAATTTTTACTTAGTGTTTGGACCATCATAAAACAATGTGAAACTAATTTCATAGCCCCATTGATGATTTCAGATTGTTTTCTCATAATATGCTTTTGGGTCAACTTTAAATAACTATTCTGATAAGGTAAATGACAAAATTAGGCAATACTTCCTTATGGAAAGTTGTTTTCTAATGTTTTAAGTTTCTAATGATACCAATATCATTCAATTTGGTCCATTATTCTATGATTTATGCTCAAAATACCACAGACTATGTACATTTGAAATTTTAGCTAATGCATGATCATGCATTCAAGTTGTACACCTCATATCTCTCAATTACACTATCCAAAAATTACAAACTTTATACCAATCAAAAGCTTTGTCTGATTCAGCTTATATCAATACAGTTTATTGAATAACAACAGGACCTAATTTCTGTCCCTGGTAGTGTTACTTCCTAAGCCAAAACTTACTTTCAAGCTCAATTTCAAGACCTTTAAGGACAGAATTCAATTTCAATTTCTTATTAATATTTGTATCCGAATGTCTTTAGTTCAATTTAAATCAAGAATCATTTCATTTGTAAATATCTACAGTTCAAGATATCATCAAAATACCAAAGTTTATTCAATAAAAATTCTCCAATTCATAATATTCCAACATACATCTTCACCAATATCTCATATATGTCATTCCAATTTAGGCATAATTCTCATACTACCAAACTTAACATAAAGATCAAATTGTCACTTACTTGTTAGGCTTTCAATTTAGCTCAAATGTTAGATTAAATCAAGTCTCCATGTAAGCAAAATTCATCACAAACTTATGCTGAAAACAAGTTGATTTTGGATAATAAGACGATGGTAACTTTCAACTAGTTTTTTTGGCTATTTTATGTAAGTTAAAATGTTGGTTTTGGTCCAGCAATTTGGCTAGGGTTTAGGAAAGTTATAGAGGAGAAAGTTGGAGCAATTTTGTGGAGAAAGGTGAGAGAAACAACAAAAACATTGCTGTTGGAATTTGCTCCATCAATATGCTAGGTGTCAACTTTACAGCACAATATTTGTCCTAAGGCATGTCTTACATTTGCCTAATCAAGATCCTACCACTAATCCACTCTAGATGCTGCCATATGTTACCAATTAATCAGTCCATATGTCTCCTAATTATTAGTCCACTTATCACACAATAATTGATCCATTTGTTACTTAATTACTAGTCCATTTGTCACTAATTAACTATGCCAAATGTCACTCAATTTTAGGCTTAATCATCCAAATTATCCTACCACTTGGTATTTTTCCTAGTCCAAATGTACCTCAAATTCAACAAAAGTTCTAAAATAATACTAATGGTCTCCAAATAAATTTTTAACGCAAATAACTAACAATTCACATTTTAATCACATTTATAATCAATTATACCCAGAAAATGTCAGTGAATGCATGTATAACCATATTCATGTGCAAATGTGCATGTCATCTTTAACTAAAGCATTTCCTAATTTCTCAGTACTTTTTCATAAATCGCAATTCTAGCCTTAACATAGGTAATGGGATGTTACAATTCTTCCCTCTTAAAAAAATCGTCCTCGAAATTCTTACCTAAATAGTTAAATAGGTAGGAGTACTGATTCCTCATATGCTCTTCCATTTTCCATGTGGCTTCCTCACTCAAATGATTCTTTTCCACTTGACTATAGTCAATGGAATCAATCGGATTTCCAATTACTTATCCAGATATCACACTATCTTGTCTATTTCCTCAATATATTTTAGATTACTCAAAATTCTCATTTCCTATGCCGACAATAAATCTTAGTCAGATCATATCAATATTTCTTAATATACTCACATATCACACTTTATCTATTTTAAACATCTTTGTTGGTGTTACAAACTCATATGTTATGGTCCTATTTTGCAATAATTTTAGGTGGACCAATTTATGTCGACTTAGCTTATACTTTTTCCCAAACTGAGCACACCTTGGTAAGGTGATACTCTCAGAAACAATTCATACTTGATAATCAACATCTCTTTAGTGTTAATACACTTAACTCATGTGTCTATCTCACTTTATTCTAGATCTTCAATTTTGATCCACCTAATTCATTTTTCTTTCTTGAATCAATTTCTAATACACATCAATTTCACTCATCATCAACATCTCCCATCAATTATGGCCTTAAACTATTTTTAGGCCTTATTCATCTAAATATAAAGGTGGTCGACTCTTTCTGTCATATAATACTTTATATGATATTCTAATGATATCACTGTAATATTTATTATTATGCTTAAGGTCAATTAAAACTAAACTTTGACCTCATGTTCCTATAAACTCCTCAATATAAGCTTTAAGCATATCTCCAATAGTTAAGACTGTTGGTAACAATTACATATAGTCACTCTTTTTTTTTACATCCATAGCCATCAAACATTATTTCATCATATTCCTACTAAGATGTATAGCATAAGTTGTTTGTGCTTTCTCTTACAATCTTTTACTCAATCATCTTTATTATGCACACAATCTTCATATAACAAACAGAAGGTATCAATTTCCTATTCAAACTCAAAATTCGGTTTCATTATCAATTTTCAATTTCCTCAATAAGATTCATAATTTTTGAATCCTCAATTTGGGCTTCGCTAATCTGTTCATGCGAAACTGATTTTAAAATCGTTAGCTAATAATACTTTGATTTGCTCAAAAGTCAACTCAACACTCTTACACTCTTCAATACACTAGATTTAGTAACCACAATATCTGAATTTGTGGTATTCCTTTATTGAATTTTCTATTCAAGTGTCAGATATGTACACTAGGTTTACCAAGATAGTACTCATTTGTACAATCATAGTCCTTCAATACTTCTATCCATTATCTCAGTGTCATATAAAATTCTTTCAAACTCCCTAAGTACCTTAAACTTTATTGATTTGCATATTTGTATAAACTATCCGAAATGTCTCACTATACATATAGTGTCTCCAAGTTGTCAAAGCAATGGCTATTTGAACAAATTTCAAATCATGTATCAAATATTCAACTAATAGGATTTTATTTGTCTCTATGTATACAAAATCAGTTTATTACATTGCAACAAAATGCATCTTAATTTTTGATGCGAGACATCGTTGTATATTACAAAATCTCCAAATTTGTTATTATTTGTTATGATCAAGTGCCTTTCAGATACAAAATACGGATACTGGCCATTAGGCTCAGTTTGAAAAAGAAATCATGGAGCAAAGCCCTAAGTGCAGAATTCTGAGCTTAAAGCACTTTTAGACAGGCTACTCTGATCACAACACCTTTATTTGAATAGGCATTGTATGCAATGCTTCATATAACAGAATATGCCACGTATAGCTTTCACTTTTAATGCATAAACAGAATTTCATATTCATTCAAAATCGCAAATTTTTTAAGTAATCAAAATATTCTTTTCAACTTTTTGAATACATTTAAAATAACTTTTTGGAATACATTCAAATACCATTCATGATCATAGTCTCTGTTTAATTCAAGCAAAATTGGATCACGTTATTCTTCAAAGCCATAATAATGTTGGGGGCATTGTTAATTCAAACAAATATTGCCAAAACTCTATGTACTCACGATTAGTTCTCGTAATTCCTTAAGTAATCAATTCCTCAATGAAGTAATATTATCTCATGTTATTTTCAATTTTCCCTGATTGTCTCATTTTCTCAAATGATTTTCTCCATTCATTCGACTTCCTCTGATTACCCATTGTTTTATTGCAATGTTGACCCATTCTTACTAGTTTCTCCCCTCATTTCAATTTATTCACAATCTTAACTTCTTGTGTTGGCCACACATTCATCAAATCAAATTTATATTCCCTAAACATATTTGCATAATGTAATGTGGGCCTATGTTCTCCTCACATTAGCAAGAGTGTCGCTTCAATGTCAAAATTCCAATCACATAGTTAGATACTTTACATCAAACAAAATACATACACTCTCAGTAGCATATTCTACATCTTATGCTTGAGTCTTTGTTAGGAATAGAACTCCAATATTCACTTTTAATTAATTCCATT
>JAOQMP010008081.1:0-13360 GCA_027563575.1 Erythroxylum pedicellare
AGAAAGAGGTGCTTATATAACTTAATGCTAGGATAATCTATCATATCTCTAATCATGAATGGGTTAGATCTAAGTGGTTTCTAAAAAATAAGGTATGAATGTAATAAAGAATGAAAAAAACAAGTTAACACTAATTAGAACAATCATGATTAGGAGAATGACCATGGATTGTAGAAAGTTGAACAAAGAAACCCAAAAAGATCATTTTCCCTTTCCTTCATTGATAAAATGCTTGAGAAGTTAGAAAAGCATTCCTATTTTCATCACATAAATGGTTATTTTGGTTTTTTAAAACTCCTATTCATCTTAGTAACCAAGAAAAGGCCACATTTACATGTTCTTATAGTACCTTTTCTTGTAAGATAATGCCCTTACTACTTTTTTTTCTTGAAAAGGTTCCCTTTATAATTTTTAAAATTTTGTGAATAAAATTTTTTTTAGCTTTATTAAAAACATTCTAGAAGTGTTCATGGATGATTTATTATCATTATCACTACTCTTATTGAATGTCTAAATAATGTGTTTAAAGTGTTGCAGTGATATGAGGAAGTTAACCTTGTTTTAAATTAAGAGAAATGTAATTTCATGGTAAGGGAAGGTTTTATTCTAAGACACTTGGTATCCAAGCAAGGAATTGAGGTTGATAGAGCAACACATAATGTGATTGAGAAAAATCCACTGCCATCACGATTAAGGTTAAAAGGATTTTCTTAGGTTATAAAGTTTCTATCATCACTTTATAAAAGATTTTTCTAAAATTGCTAAACCTTTAGCTAATCTGCTACTTTAAAATATTACTTCAAATTTTGACCAAAGATGTATCAATGCCTTTTTTAGGTTAAATTAGGCATTTATATCTACTCTATTTATATAACCCCCTACTTGAAATCTCCATTTTAAGATTACTTATGAAGCAAGTGATTATGTAATAGAAGTATTTTAGGGTAAGATGGTGCATAACATTTACTATACAAGTCTAACATTGGATGAGGCTTAAGTAAACTATGCTACCAATGAGAAAAAGCATTATTAATGGTGTTGTCATTAATAAATTTAGGTTATACTTAGTCTATCAAATATTATTACCTACATCGATCATTTTGCCATTAAGTATCTTTTAAGAAAGAAGGAAGTTAAACCAAGATTAATTATATGGATCCTCTTTTTTTAAAATTCGGCATAGAGACTTAGGACAAAACGGGAATTTAAAACTCAATGAATAATCCTCTTTCTAGAATAAGGTAAGATCAAGATGAGAATAGAGAAAATGCGCTACCTATAGATGATTCCTTCCTATAGGATTAGCTATTCATTGTCTCAAAGTTGGAAGCTCTATGGTATGCTGACTTTATGAATTTCCCTATAAGCATAATTATACCTCCTAATTTATGCTACCAATAAAGGAAGTTTTTCTTAAATGTGAAACAATTTTATTTAGACAAAACCTTGCTATTTAAGTGAAGTGATGATGGAATTTTCAGAAGATGTTCTCCTAAAGATAAAGTGGAGAGAATAATATTTCATTTCCATGCTTCATATTATGGTGGTCATACTATTACTTTAAAAATATTTGCCAAGATTCTCCAAGTGGGCTTCTATTGGCTTGCCCCCTTTAAAGATATTCATAGGTATATGACAACTTATAACTATTGTCAAAGAATTGGAAATACTTTAAAAAGAAATGTGACACCTCTTAACAATATCTTAAAATTTAAGATATTTTATGTTTGAGTAATAGACTTTATAAGCCCTTTTCCAATCATCATATGTCGACAATTACATTCTTATGGTAGTGGATTATATTTCCAAATGGTGGAAGTACTAGCATCCCTAGCTAATTATGATAAATTAGTTATAAGGATATTCAAGAAGGTAATCTTCCTAAGGTTTGAAGTTCCTAGAGCTGTAATAAAAACTGGAAGTTAACATTTTACTAAATGCCAATTTAAAGCTCTTTTGAGGAAATATGGCATAAATAAAAATTTGCCTTAGGATATCGTCATAAAAAGGCCAATTTGAGGTCTTAAATAAGGAAATCAAAAGTATACTAGAGAATACGGTTACTAGAATGAGGAAAGATTGTGTAATGAAATAGATGAAGTCGTGTAGGCTTATCATACATGCTAAAAAAATCTCGCTTGAATGTTTCCATTCAAACTAATATATAGGAAGTCCTTTCACCTTTTGATTTAATAACTTTGATATAAAGGCAATGGGAGATGATTGCTTCAACTATAAGAGCTTTATATGTTGAGTTCAGATGCCTATCAGGATGCCATGATCTATAAGAAGAGAACCAAGTTATGGTATGGAAAAAATCCTTATCAAGAGCTTTATGAGGGGTATTAGGTATTGCTTTATAAAATTAGTTCAAAATTTTTTTTAGGAAATTTGAATTCAAGGTGGTTTAGGTTGTTCCAAATGCATACAATTTTTCTTAAGGAGTAAGAAGATCAAAATTTTTAAGGTGAATAAATAATAATTAAAGCCTTATCTAATAAGAGATTCAATTGAGAAAGGAAATACACATGTCTCATATGATCCTTTATACATATTTAGTGATTTAAAGCTCACAATCTAAAATGAGTGCTAGTTGGGAGATAACCCAAAATTATGAGCTTTTCATGTTTCAATTTTTATTATTTTAGTTCTTTTTTCTAGTAGTACTTGATTGTACTTAATGTTGACATGGTTTGAAAATTGCTAAATCATTATTAAATTTTCATGGACAACTACTTAGGATTACTTTTTTTTTATACAATTTTCTAGGTTAACATGGTAGGAATATATCCCCATGTCCTTAACCATATATTTATTTCACATAAAGAAGTTGAGAGAAATTTTAGGAAATCACCAATGCACAATCTTGTGGGTCTATTTCCTAAGACACCTTAGCATGCTTTCCTTATATTAATAAAGATCTAAGGACATAAGTTCAAGATACAGTTAATACATAATGTGTTGTACACTTCATGTAAGTAAACACCCTAGCGTGCATACTACCGTGTTGATCTACAACATTTTATATAGAGAATTACTAAAGAAAAATTTTAAACATAAAACTAAGAAAATGTTGTTTAGCTAACATATTCCAAAATATAACCCAAGTATGCAGAACATATCTATGGACACACCTGTATGTTGACCAAGTAAAACTCTTTAATTTCTCATTTGCATAATATGAGGATAACATGGTAGCATGTTGGACCTATTCTTATATGTCAAATTGAAACAAAGAGAACTTATTCTGAACATGGGATATATGTGGTCCTATGTCTGCACTATGTTCTTCAACACCCACACTTAGATAGACCATGTCCTCCTAAGTGTTAGAATAAAGTTTCTATCATATCCTTCTTGTGTTAGTTACACCCTTTTATTTCTTTATTAAATGCACAAGATATGATAATGCATCATATCCTATGTCTGCCCTATATTCTATCAACATTGCACTGTGTATTTTTTTTAATATTATCCTCATTCATTAAACATAAACCTATGTGTATATTATATAGTCCCTACGTCCACATCGACATGACATAAACACCCTCCTACATGTAGCTTATATCAATTTATGTTTGTTTCATACCTCCTCCTTCTCTTATTTTCTCTTAATTTCAATGCTTCTTAAAGAAGTGTTGAAGCTTTTTGCAACCTCCCCAACCTTCTTTTCTGCTATTTTATAACCCACACTCATTTACTTAGACACTAAGGGCATTATCTTGAAAAAGAACCCAAGTTTTCCTTAAAAGTTGTTATAGAGTCTTGGCACTTTTTACATTTCCTTCATCAATCTTTGCACACAATGTAGGTATCCATCTTGCCCTAACATTTAATTTTTTTTAATTCATTATTGATTTATAAAGATAAAACTTATATTTTTTATAAAAAAATTAATGAATTACATTAACTATAGGTGAAACTAATACAAAATTACAATGAGTACTAGGAAGTTAGCCTACAATTAGTTACAAAAAAACAGTTATGGAAAACTATACCTAGAGAGGAATTAGATTGATATTGACTTCAACTTATAAGTGCCATTAATTTTTCATATCCAATGAAAGAGTATGCTGGACATTCTTAAGAACAATCACTAGACGAGGAATAACTTCTCCACCATTGAGGAGGGAAAGTAGTAGCCTATCCATAAGAGGGTTAGATTTGACACATTTGCTTTTAATTCGCGTCTAGTGGCTCCTAGGACACATGCAATACACCAATATCCTACAGTGGAACTTCCACCATCGGCATCCCTCATAGAGTAGCATGAGCAGTAAGAGCAGTCAAAGCACCCACTTCTATAATTCACTATTAAGTTTGAATTAAAGGTTTTTTTACTGCAAACCAAATAGTTTGAACCACCGTTATATATAGATTGGGACATATTACAAGAGATCAATGTGGTTGATTAAGTAAGCAAGATCATAATTTTTAATAATTGACAAGATTTTTTCAATATCTTAGAGCTACTATACTAAGACCTTATCATGGAATTCATATGACCTTTTAGGTTGACGACAATAAGGAATCTTGGGAGGATGATTTTGTAACCAAGTTTTAGCTTAAAGGCATCAATAACAATTTTAATAGAGGAGGTTAGCCCATAAGAAGACTAGAGCGTGTGTGGAACATGTGAAAATATCGACACTACCTTAGCCTCTAAGCCACACACGTACCTTTTGGCTAACAATTTGTTAGCTCAAGGCACCCAATTTAATGATTTTAATGATAATAATCAATAATATTTACTTACATTTCAAATTCAAATTTGTTTAACTGAATTATCTTATTTATCCATAAGATAACAATATAAAAATGGTTATATAACTTAGTTATTTGTTTAAATGAGAGGATAAACTTCTAATAACTCATATTTTACAAGTACCAACTTAACCAACTCATTCAAATAGTCAGAAATGATTTCACAAAATCTAGAATGGATAGTCCTATCATTTCTATATAGACAAAGGAACCTGCTATCCACCCAATTCAATAGTTGGCTCTGAGACACGGTAAAAGGCTTATCCAAATGTCTGGATATTTGAAGATAATGTCATAGATGATATGGAAGATGTTTGAACAAATTCAAAACTGACTTAGTCAATTAGTTCATTATAAAATTGAAGCAACGACTAGTATATGTAAAGAAAATTTCAAAAAGATCATTAAAGAGAAATCTTATTTAAGATAGAGTTGTTGTATCCCTTTATAACCAAATTTAAAATATATCAATAACAGCTACACCCAGGCTCAAAAGCAATCAATGACAGCTACACCCAGGCTCAAAAGTAATAGCTTTATTTACCCTCTGTGCTCTAAAAAGTGAAAAAAACTCTATTGAGAGAGAGTATTCATTGTAGCTCATATTGAACAAATCCTACTTTCAATTGTTGAGAGTTTGTAGAGGCTTCCCAAATACTACTAATGTGGAAGGTTGAAGAATCATGTAAAAGATATAATTATGAGGTTGGAGAGGCTTGTTAAATCACTACTTGGAGATTTTATTAAAATACTCAAGTGGGATACTTGGGGGCTAGATGTAGGCTTGGATATAATTCGAACCAGTATAAATTGGTTTTTTTATTCTTTCTCTTTCCTTAGCTTCTGAATTTTAACACTATAGCTACTATTTTTTCAAATTGTAAGATGTACCCTTCATTTTAAATTTTAAAAGCAACCTATCTTTTGTACAGATTGATTGTAACTTGCTAAAATTTTCAAGTTACACACAATTCACGTACTCTTGCGTGTGTTTGCTTTATCATTTGGTATCAAATGGTATCAAAGTGAGGTTTCGTATTTATTGTGTTTTACAACACATGATAGATCAAGACAAATAACTTGATAAGTATTAAAGGATAATTGCTCATAAAGTCTCCTTATTTTAATGGAAAAAACCATTCCTATTAGAAGGAGAGGATGAAAATCTATCTCCAATATATAGATATTAAAGTGTGGCAAGCTATCATAATAAGAGCTACACTTCCAACTACTAATGATGTGGAGAGATGGACTGATATTGATAGAACAAATGTGTAACTAAATGCTAAAGCAAGACATCATTTATTTTATGCACTCTATCTAGAAGAATACGAAAAGATATCTTATTTTTCTACAGCAAAGGAAATGTGGGATAAACTTCAAGTTACCTTTGAAGGAATAAATGAGGTAAAGAAACATAAGATAAGTCTTTTAGTGCATCAATATGAAATTGTTATCATGAAATTGGGAGAGACCATAGATGATTTTTTTGGACAATTCAACACATCTCAGCCTTGAAGAACTTAGGAAAGACATATCCCAATGATGAGCTTATAATAAAGATCCAAAAGTCATTGGCAAAGGAGTGGAGACCTAAAGTGGTGGCTCTGGAAACTGTAAAGGATCTAGACCCTATTTCACATTATTAGTTAAAAGGAAACTTAATGATCTATAAGATAGAGCTTAGAAGAGATGAAGGATCCTCCTATAGAAGACGAATGGCTCAAAAAGTTGTTGAGGAATCAACTCCATCTAGTGGTGATGAAAGCAACACTAAGTTACAGAGAGATGGAGATGATGAATTTAACCTTATGGTCAAAAAGTATGCACGTTTTTATAGAAAGAAGTTGAAGAAGAAAAGGGAGGGAAATAAGAAAACTAGAAATAGCAAGTCCATATTAAAAGGCAGTAACAGTACACAAAATACTCAAATTATATGCTATCACTGCAAAAAGCCTGGACACACTAGGCTAGAATGTCCTTTTCTTCTTCAAAAGGATAAAAAATAAAACAAAAGACCTAGAAAGGAAGCTATGATTATAGCTTGGTCTGATGATGATTTTGAAATTTTGATAAAGAAGAGCCTAAAAAAGCAAGCAATGTTTACCTTATGGCCAGTTTAGAAAAGGATAAGGCATATAGTTCTAACTCTGATCTTGAAATTGATTAACTAAGAGATTTATATCATAGACTATATGCTCAGTATAAGAAATTAACTATGTAGTATGTTAAAGAGGTTAAGAAGTCTAAAAACAATTATGTTTCTTTGAAGAATAAAATTAAATCATTAGAATTAAAGAATAAGAGCTTGTTGGCTAAGAATATGTCTCTTGCTAAAATTGAAAATGACTATAAGAAAAAGGTTTTCAAAAAGGAATTCTTGGAAGAAAAAGTAACTCTGTTAGAAAATGCGTTGCTTGGAAATGATTCTGAAAAAGTAAAATAATTACAAAAAAGGTTGCTGAGCTAGAATTAGTATGTGATCACTTAGAATCTGAAAAAGAAAAAAAATTGAAAATTTTCATCTCTAGAAAAAGGTGTTGGGTTTTGATCTTGCATCACATGCACCAAAAATAGAAAATAGCAGTGGAAATATAAAACAAAACCTAAAAAGTTAAGAACTTTCAAGTGCCATTAGATGTAACTTTAACAAAATATGAAAGCAATCTCCTTCATTCTTTGTTGTCTTCACCTCTTCTAGTTATCGTAAACCACAAAAAACATAGGAGGACATCTCTAATGACATCCACGTGAAGAGTAAAGCTTGAAACCTCTTAGGAAGAATGGCTAGAACAACATAAAATGCTAGCTTTGTGTTGTAAGTTTTTAGAGAGTGTTTGTAGAGAGAGAGAGAAAATGATAAACACTTCACCAAAAAGTCTCTTATTTTCACACATCTCTTACACGAAAATTGATGTTTCTTACACCTTTTGTCCTTCCTTTGACCCCCAACATCAATGGAGAGTTAGTCGGAATTAAGTGGCTTTTAATCTCACTTAATTTAGCATGAAACTTCCACCCCTTCTTGAAATGGTAATTTTTTCATCTTGTTTATTAAAAGATAATTTTGTCATTTGCTTATTAAAGAGAAATTTTGTCATCTTAACTAATAAGCAAGATTCACATGTGTCATATGATTCACAATTAAATGACCCTAAACTACCACACTTGTGTAGCTTAGTCATACATCTCTTATATCTTGGATCCCCATCCAAAACTATGTTACTCATTCTTTGCATCTTCAATGTATGTGACCCATTAAGTTCTCAATTATGTTGACCACTTTAATTAATACTTAATTCAAGCAAGTCATGAGCAGTATTTGGCAATACATCATGACCCCCAATTAATTGGAAAGTCAGTGGTTTAACTACGAACCTTCAATAGATAATGTTCTCATGCAATTCATCCTTTCACCATTTATACCCTACTTGGTTCAGAGTATGGTTAAAGAGTCAACTCCCACTAGACTAACTATGTCACCACTAGCCCAAGTGATGTTAGTTCTTGTCCCTAAGGCTCATTACTCAATTAGATACATCAATGTAGACTATCTTCATGACATTTCCACTCTGGCCAGAGATTCCCGAGTAATGACCCTAAGAACAGGCCGTGGGTATCATCTCCTTCTATCAAGAGTGGTGAATCCTTTATTGGCTACTAAATTACCTTCAAATACTTCAATTTGTACCCAATCACGACCTTATAAACAACATATAAGAGACAACAAGGAATGGAGTCAAATTACAAGATTAGAATCCAAGATATACTTGAGCTCCTCAAATCTAAAGATATTTGCACCGTTGCTATGATGAGACTATCATTGACATTAGAATAGCTATCCATACGATTATCCCATCTTACGTCATCCAATGAACTTACTACTCTTAGTAAGCATCCACATGTTAACTCTAAACAACTCATACTTATAGCTTATAAGATCCACTGCTTGATCTAATCAAGGAGTATAACATGTGCTAATATGTTCGGATTAATAATATCCCATCTTATTAAACCTATGACTAGGGATAATTTAGATACTAACATAATTACACATAATAGGAATCTCATTATTATGATCTCATCATGATTTCCTTCATGTTATGTAATGTATCAAAGACTTCATTAATTTGAATTAAGATCACCATCAATTCATAAAGAACATGAACATCAAATTAACAAAAAAGCATTTTTATTAATCAAAAACATTTGCACAATAAGTGATAAAAGTGATGTTGTCTTTGCTAACAAAAACAATGATGGAGGTAATGTTGTCTTTGATGACAAAAACAAGGCAAAGGTCACTAGAATTGGTAAAATTAGCACCTCTGAATCTACTTCTATTAATAATATTTTGTATGTTGATAGTTTGAAACATAACCTACTAAGTGTAAGTTAGTTATGTGATAAGAGATATAGAGTCACATTCTATGCATCTCGTTGTGAAATAATTGATAATTATAATGATAAAATTGTGTTTGTTGGTCCTACAAATCATAATATATATTGTGCTCAACTAGAAGACATATCTTCTAAAAAAATTAAGTGCTTTGTTTCTCTATTAAAGGATTCATTTCTTTGCTTCTCTATTAAAGGATTCATTCATTTGGCATAAATGACTTGGACATACTAGTATAAGCATTTTGTCAAATTTGCCAAAAATCAATTAGTAAGAGGATTATCTGTTCTAAATTTTGAGAATAATCAGGTTTGTCAAGCATGTTTAAAAGGAAAACAAGTTAAAAGTAGTTTTCCACCCAAAAATGTCATATCTACTAAGCATCCGCTTGAGCTTATACATATGGATTTGTTTGATCTTATTAGAACTTAAAGTTTTAGTGGTAAAAATTATGATTTTGTTATAGTAAATGATTACTATAGATTCCCATGGGCTTATTTCCTAGTAAATAAGAATGATGGTTTTAAAGTCTTTGAGAAGTTTTGCAGGAAAATTCATATTGAAAAAAGATACTGCATTACTTCAATTCAGAGTGACCATGGAGGTGAATTTGATAGTAGAAAGTTTGAGGATTTCTATAATGATAATGGTGTAACTCATAATTTCTCTTATCTAAGGCTCCTCAATAGAATGGGGTTATTGAGAGAAAGAATAGGAGCTTTGCTAATATATTCAGGACCATGTAGTGTGAAAGTGGTTTACCTTATGGATACTGAGCAGAAACTGTGTCTACTACCTGTTACAATCTAAACAAGTGCCTTATAAGGCTTATTCTATAAAAAAAACTCCTTATGAGTTGTGGAAAGGAAGAAGCCCAATGTTGCGTACTTTTAGGCTTTTAGCTATCAGTGTTTTGTGTGAATAATGGCAAGGACAACCTTCGCAAATTTAATGCAAAGTCTGATGAAGCCCTCTTTTTAGGATACAGCACTACTAGCAAAGGATTTAGAGTTTACAAAAAAAGAACTGAATCGATAGAAGAGTCAATACGTGTATTTTATAAAGCACTGTCTTCAACAATAGTTGTTGATTTAAATGATGAAGAGCATCCTTTAATCCCTCAAGATATGCCACAAACTCAAACTGCAACAGTAGTGCCTTTAGATTCGCAAGATCAAGAATGTCCTTCTAAAGAAAGGACAAAAGAGGCTCATTCTGAGAGTAAACCTCAATAGACACCTATATAGCAAAGGACACCAGATGCTTAAAGAAGAAATTTTAAGATACCAAAAGAATAGAAAGGTCTTGATACACTTTAGTATGTTCTGGGAGACCCTTCAAAAGTTTTAAGAACCATAGCATCCTTCAAAAACAATTATGTTGCCTTTGTTTCACAACTAGAACCAAGGAATGATGAAAGGTGTTTGCTGATGAAAGCTAGATTGCATCTATAAAAGATGGTCTAAACTAATTTGATAGGAACCAGGTTTGGAATCTGGTACCCTATCCATAAGACAAGTTAGTCATTGGAACCCGTTATGTATTTTGAAACAAACTTGAAGAAAATGGTAAGGGGGTAAGAAATAAAGCTATACTTGTAATTTAAAGCTATAACCGATAAGAAGGTATTAATTTTGATGAGACTTATGAATTTACTTGTTTTTACATGTCATAGAAATTTTAAATTATTTCAAATTGATGTCAAAATTGCTTTCTTAAATGGATATATTAATGGAAAAGTATTTGTTAAGCAACCTCCAGGTTTAAAGAATACAAACCATCCAGATTATGTGATGAAATTAACAAAATCCTTGTGTGGTTTAAAGCAGGCTCCTCAAGCATGGTATGACAGGTTAAGTAACTTATTGCTTAAGAATAACTTTGAAAGAGGAAAGGTAGATAAAACCTTATTTATTAACAAAAGGATAATGATTTACTCATAGTTTAAATATATGTTGTTGACATAATATTTAGTGCTATTAACCCATCTTTCTGTCAAGAATTGTCAACTTTAAAGAAGGGGGAGCTTTAGATGAGTATGATGGGGGAACTATCATTCTTCCTTGGGTTACAAATCAAGCAAACAAACAAAAAAGGATTTTTATTAGTCAGGACAAGTACACAAAGGAAATTATCAAGAAATATCAATTTGAAAATGCTAAACCAATGGGAACTCTAATGTATACTAGAACTAAACTTGATAAGGATGAAGCAGGCAAGGCTATAGATGAGACAAAATACAGAGAAATGATTGGTTCACTTTTGTATCTCATAAGTTCAAGACCAGATATTATGCTTAGTGTGTGTTTTTATGCATGTTTTTTTTTATCGAAAAAAGAAAAGCATGTCATATTTGGAGAACCAGTAGATTTCAAAAGTTTTTACAAATATTATTTACAGTGGAAGTAATATATCCAAATCAACATACCAATCTATACATAATATGGTATAAGGATAATAATAGAAGAAAATAAGATGAAGAGTATTACCGACTCCTTTGCTACAGCTTTAATTCCTTACTGCGCTATCCTCTCCTTCTTCTTATATCAAAAGCCTTCACTTTTGAATCTTTTCCTTTATCAATCTATCTTTTCCTTGTTGTTGTATCCTCAACCAATTTGATTTACCTCTTGTTCTCCTAGGTCAACTTGGTTAACAAAATCCTTTGGTGGGAAAGGAGAAGAAACACTTTGGAGAGTATTTTCTGAGAAGAAAGAAGAAAACAATGAGACACTTATCATACTAAGTTTTCAGCCATTCATAGGTGAGAGGAGAGAGTTGGTAAAAACCATGCAAGAAGCCTTTTCTTAAACTCCTAATTTTGGTGATGCATGATAAGAGAGAAGAAGGGAAGCATCCAATGCATCACACCTTTCTTTAATCAAACATAAAGAAGCCATTAAATAAGACTCTTCTCATTTGTTTTAAGATGGCTATATGAAAAGTCCAATGACCTAATATTATCATGTTAATTTCAGTTTTTGATGATGTAAGAAGGAAGATGGTCCATCCAATGTGCATCTTTCTTCTTTAATCCAATCAATACTAATAGGTTACATGCCAACATTAAAAGATAACGATTAAACCATTTAATGGTAAGTTCATAACTCCATTTAATGATGATAAACCATAATAATGACCATCTTTATTTAGTAATTTTAATGTCAAATGTGCAGCTACACATTCAACCATAATAAAACTAAAATTGATCCTTCATTTCTTAAAATTTTGTTTCAATATAATTAATCTAATCAATTACATTAAACCAAAGTCTAGCACATTTCTAAATGAACATTTGGACTTTTAATTAACCATTAATTAGTGTAAGCCCAACATTCAATTATAGGCTTCTAAAAACTCCATTTATATTTCTTACTTAAATTGATAAACTTCCTTGAAGCCAAGTGGGGAATCTTATTGGACTCTAATAACTCAAGCTCCAATAAGCCTATAATTAACTTAATCTCATTAGAATTTATTCTAGCTTATTAACTAAATGTCATTCCACCAAAGACAATTAATTGAACTCTTGACTTATTAAATATCATGAGAACACATATTTTATATTCAATTGCAAACCCTATTTAGAACCTTATTATAGCTATCCACATAATAAAGGGTAAAATTATCATTTTGCCTTTATATTAGTTTTTTCTTCCAGATCTCCCGTTTTACTTTATATGGTGATTAATACACAAGATCTCATCTTGGTGTTAAGACTTGATGGGTAGCTAGTCTATCAAACTATTGGCACCATTTTAATGTCCAAATCTTCTTAAAACATCTAGAAGTGATGATAGCACTATAAACTCTTTATTCGAGTGAATGTTCCCTAATACAAGTTTCAATTGACAATTCCAACACGCAAACACTGGATTAATACTCTGTAAAAATCAATTCCAATCATATCAAGAATTATAATGAAAGACATATGAGTTCACCACTCATCAAGATTGTGGTCTATAATAAGCGAATGCTTAAGTTGTATGTTTTAAGATTGAAGTAACATAAGATTGACGTAACGACCCACTTCATTCTTGAAAACATGCTTGATTCCAGATTCATTTAATAGTGCCAGTATCGATAGTCAACTACTATCATGATATAAAACTCATCATTTCCTTTAAGTAAACTCCTTTACTTATATGGAGATAAATCGCAACACTACAGTCTAAACCATAATCAAGTGACCAACTT
>JAOQMP010008097.1:0-13360 GCA_027563575.1 Erythroxylum pedicellare
AATGCAAGGCTAATAATAATATTAAAAAAATTGATAGTAAAATAAAATAGGAGTAGTAGTAGTAGTAGTAATAATAATAATAATAATAATAATAATAATAATAATAATAATAATAAATATAAATATAAATAGTAATATAAATAATACCAATAATACTGATTACTAATTAATTAATTAAAAAATCAATATTAATAAAATTAGTATTAAAAAATAATAATAATAACTCCAATCGACCTCAATAAACAACCCTGACACTAAAACGTGAAAATCACCCACAATACAATAGGTCGATTCACCGACAAGTAAAGAAACAATATGACGAAGGTGATGCATAAAAAAAAAAGGTTGTGGCTTGTAAGACATGAGCTTAGATGTTGGCAAAATAAAGAAACTACGTGACCCTCTGAACCACGTTTGGGTAGAGAGAAGTAAGTAATGGGTAGAAGAACAAAGAAAACGGTAAGAGGAGATTTTTATAGAGAAGGCTATAAATATATGTAGAAGACCTGAAAAGAAAAAGGTTTTGAAAATATCAACAGATTTCAACGGTTTGACAAAGAAAAAGGACCCGCCTCCCTTTTGTGACAGCCGCCCTATCAGTAAGCTCGAGGCAGCTGAAGACTTATCAGAGTCTACATCTATCAATTTCTGAACAAGTCTACCTCCCCATTCTTAGCCAGACTTGTTCCGCCTAACCCAAACATGCAGCCGTAGCTGCATTCAGCTTCCTCCGTTACTCCCTAAATTTATCATAAATTTATCATAAATTTATTACTTACGATATGAATGTTGGTTGCCCAATGGGTCGCTTTGCAGTTTGGAATAAAGCAAAAAGCAGCCGGCACCTTCTTATGCCATGAAAGTGATGGGGGGGTTCTACTTTTGTGTTAGCCTAATCTTAAACACGTTTGTAAGAATGGATTCTTGACTTAAGGATCATAGAGATGATAAACTGATTGAATAAATCAAGGAAAAAAAACACTAAATAAATAATGGTTACAAGAAGGGATAAATTGAGTGACGTCATATGGGGGATAACACTTTTGTCTCATTAGATAAAACAAAGTAATGGAAGCCAAAACTTTGTGACACGACAGATCTAGCCCTACTCCAAGCAACGAATATGTCAGAGATTTGTAAGTTGGGCAAATGTAGTAAAATATTTAAAGCAAGGAGGCGAGCGAAGTGGTAGCAAGAAAAGTCTTGATTCTCCTGACTTTCCATGCAGTCCCATGCACTTTCAAACTTATATGCTTGTGTGATACTCTCCTATGGTTGTATTGAATGAAATAACTGAGTAATTTGGCTGCCAATTATAAGCAAGGCACACCAAATACTGCTTTAATATGCTTTTTGCACTTTTGCGGTAAAGGATGCTATGAACAGAAAATAAAAACAAAAGAAAATGCTTTTCCTGGTACCTAGCTAAAGCATAAGTACAAGCTTTCCAAGTCAACCAATGAAAAACTCGCATGAAAATTTATGTAATTTCGACAAAAATTAAAACTAGAAGAAGAAAAATAATATGCAGAAACTGCATCTATAATTTCTGGAAATAAGAAATAATAAAACAAATGGAGGGGTTTGACAGTCCTAAGTTGTGGTTCAATTGACAGAGGCATGATCAAAATTCCTGAGATCAGATACAGGGAGCTCACAGATCGATGGATGATCTAAACGTAACTTATCGACTCTCTGAGGAAGAACTACAAAAGATGCAGAAAAAGCTGTGAGATAAACAAGAGTTTGATGAAATACTAGCAATACTATTCAAAATCCATTGGTATCAAATTATTATGCATAATAATAATGTGATGTTTGTGGGTGTGATCGACGATGATAAAGAATGTTTGTAGCTAAGTAACGCGAGAAACCGAGAATCTTTAACAGAAGCTCTGCGTTTTACGTAAACATTTCTTCCTCGTCATATCACTGGCATGATAACCCAAGAATTAAGAAAGTAGCAATTGATAGATCTATAAACTGTTATTGTCGTGCCATATGGATTAAATTATGAACCTATAATAGAGATCAGCAGTTGAGTTTAACCATGCATATATTATCCTGAACGATCATCTTTAAATAGAATCACCAACTATAAAATGCACAAACCACCTGAATGCCAGAAGTGTCTTCACACTCTTTGTCGTCGAGGCGATATTCGTGCATAACCCAGTCAGTCCTAATCCCCTGAGGAGCTCGGCCTCTGTAGTACACTAATGTCTTCTTCATTCCGATGGCTCGATTCTGGCTTGTAACCCTTCTGTCTTTACCTGTGGACTTCCAGTATCCTGCTCTTGTTGCTCTATTAGTTCTAAAACCATTGGGATATTTCCTGTCCCGAGGTCCAAAAAAGTACCACTCTGGGTCTCTACTTGGCAAGAATGATTTCTCTGTAAAACAAGTATATAGATTCATCCAATTCAAAATAGTGCTTAAACCCCTTCGTCATGCATGCCATTTATATATGCAAAGATAAATCTATATAAAACGTGAACTTCGATAGAAAGAAAGCTGAATCATAAGTGATAAGAGAGGGGATGGAAGAGACCTGCTAGATCCCAAGGCTCACATTTGTAAAGATCAACTTCAGGAATGATGTCAAGTTCAATTTCCTGGCCATTGATTTTGCGCTTGAGGTAATAGTTCACAAGCTCTTCGTCTGTAGGATGAAACCTAAAACCTGGAGGCAAACCGACGGGAGCCATTTGTTTACCGAAGGTAAATAAACAGCAAGCAACTTTCGCATTCGTCTCATGCTTCCCTCACATATATATATAAAGAGATTCAGGACCTCCCTGCCTTTGTGTCCTCTTCCACTTTCACTTTAACATATTCTCTCGCTAGACAAGTGTTACTTGCAAGACGTTTCATTCTTACATAACAAATGATGTTGCTTTTGTTCCAAGCTCTACAAACTATATAATATTGTTAATTGTCAGTGGACTGGATCGAGGAGAGCTTAATTTTGCGCCAACGTCCAAATAAGCTCATGTATAACTAGCGGATTACGTCAATTCAGCACTTAACTAAGTTGGGAAAACCCATCAACCTCCACCACTTCAAATACTTCTACGTGTAAGTGACTTCATCTGCGTCCGATTCCTCTCCCACAATTTAAAGTAACTCCCACACTTTAATATATGGCCAAAACGACTTCCTGGAGACAAATACAAAACTCGATCAACCAAATATTA
Organism: Erythroxylum pedicellare; assembly: GCA_027563575.1. NCBI lineage: Eukaryota > Viridiplantae > Streptophyta > Magnoliopsida > Malpighiales > Erythroxylaceae > Erythroxylum > Erythroxylum pedicellare. The sequence goes on from JAOQMP010008097.1 coordinate 3,198, forward strand.
ATAATAAGAAAGAACTATCTTTATTGCAAGAGTAGAAAAATATGAGTAGAAACTAAATAATGAAACAAACACCAAGATTTAACATGAAAAATCCTCTAATGTAGAGGGAAAATCCACAAAACAAACTGATGAATAAATCTACTAAACTTAATAAAGATTTACAAAAAAATTGATTTCTCACCTCTTACAATAACAAGTTGTCTCACAAAGTTTCTAGATTGAAACTTAAGTTAATATCACAATTAATAATCACTCAAACTAATTCCTAAAACAATCAAACAAGGATGAAAATATAATCCTCTTTGCCCTCTCTTTGTTTTCCCTCACTTTTGGATGGTGTGACTGCATTCTTTATCTCTATTCTTTTATAATAAGACTCAAATAATTTATAGGCAACTTTTGACTTTACAATTCAGAATCCTAATTGAACTGAACCGTCTAGATCACATCTCCCCTTATCAGATTACATCACACTAACTAATTGGATGACACTCCTATCTAAATATGACTCTATCTGAAAGGATTTATCTATAGCGCAACTAACACGATAAGATGTTACATTTAACTAAGAATGATACATCCATATCCACGAAGAACTCTACTATCTTCAGATGATCTTTCCACATAGTCTTTATCTTTTAGAGTTGATGTATATCTATTGTAATCTTATTCACTTCATCATCTAGGATTTTAAAATAGGGTTGGACCCTCAACACTGTGCAACACCTCACTCTTAAGCTATTTCCTCATTAATTGTCATAAATTGATCTTTTTTAGCAAGTATTTTTTTATTGTATTTGTACAATGAAACCGCCTCCAACTAAGATATGGGAAATGCTTCGTGACCTATTGCAGGTGGTCATTGGTGGCATCACCTACTAATTAGTATTAAAAAATAAAACTAATTTTGTGAATCAAATAGTAATTTGAGATTTCATATAAAGACAAAATAATTATAAATTAAAGACAAATATGTCAAATAAACTATAACAAATTGTTCTCTTCTCCTCCCACCTTCTCACCTTCACCTTTAGACAAGACAATCATTTTTTTTTTTGGAAAATTAAGTAACATATTGAATAATAGAAATTAGATGCAAGATGCACCAAAAGAGTACAACTTACAAGTTTAACTAACAAGTAAAATCATCTAGGTAAAGGACTAATGCCTAAAAGTTTAAACAAGAATCACTAAAGAGCTAGTAACGAAAAAGCTCAATTTAGGCTCCATCTATTACTAATGATAGGAGATACTTAAGTTAAAAGGGTTAATTCAAAGATGACCTTTACACTTTTCATATATATGCATTTTAATATAATCTCAAAATAGTTCAAAGCAGGTTCTCAAGACACATTGATAGGAATCAAGTTGCCTTTAAGTCTATGAGTTTGACAAGTAGACTAATTATGTGAACAAAGGAGAAAAGGCTTCAAGATGCACTTAATGGTGTTGGAGAGAAATGGCTATATATGAGAATTCAAACCAAGTTAAAGTATAAGAATTGGTTAGCTTGATTCAAGGTAAGGTTGCAGACTTAGTTGTGACCACAACCTATAACACAACCATATACTAGTCTATATAACTTTATGAAAAACTTAATTATAAGATACAATTTTAATCATGAGTATTTCTTAGTTCGTATCTAATTTCATAAAGTTACAGACGAATCCACAACCTTAGCCATAAGAGTCCCCCAAACTGTGCCAAAATTCACTAAGTTTTAAAAGGATTTATAATCTCAACTACAAGCATGTCCCGGATTTTGTCTAACTTCATATAAGTAATAAAGAGATCTAAGGTCTCATATATGAGTGTGTCATATACTGTTCCTATTGACATTAAAAAGTTTATAACCAATATGACCTTATCCCAAGCCATGCCCACTAGTTTATGTTGTTTAGTATTTAAGTCATATTTCTTTTTAGGTCGAAAAGCTTTTCAAATTTTTTTATTTTAGAGTTGTCAAAGCTTCTTTTACTCATTCTTCATTAAACTTTAAGCTTATCAAATATTTCTTTCTTTGTGGCATTCAAACACTTAATAAATTATGTTATGAATTCTTTATAATAAACAAGTCAATTATTTTATACATCTATTTTGACTTTTTTAGGTTTGGTTCAAAATTGCTCTTAGGTTCTCTAAGGTATATTTTTAAGTGGATTCACATCAGTTGCTATTAGATCTTGACTCTAAATTAGGAGTGGTGATCCTTTATTTTATATTTTTAAAATTATATTTTGCATATTTGTTAAAAAGAAAATATTATTTTTTGTCATTTTCCATCATATTAGGTCCTTTTTTTAAGTTAAAAAAAATCAAATTCAATCATCTTCTGATTTTTAGGGTTTACCTATCTACATCATTTTTATTATAGTTTCTTCTTTTTTCTGTTGGCCCCCGAATGTTTATTTTAGTTAAGCATAATTTAGACGATTATGAGGCTTGGATAAGTGAATTTTTGGGAGTTAATTTTTTTTACTTTTTTTTATGTTTATGTTAGTAGAATTTATTTCATGGGTTAGTTGAATTAAAGGTGGTAAAAATTCATAAAGAGGTATTTTGGATAGTTTACTTAAGGTTAAAAGCACTAAGGCATTAAAGGAAGGGCAAGGTAGACTTTTCTCATTCATTAAGGTAAAATAGGAAAGGAAAGGTGTTATTTTGTGCTTGAGAAGAAGAAAAACGTGGAATAGGTGAAGGAAGAAGCGAAATACGAAAATCAAAAGTGAGAAAGAGAAGTTTCGTTGAAGTTGAGAAAAGAATAGAGTTTTGGGCTAGGTTACATCTTTTCTTAGTCTTAAAGAGAGAGTTTGGGGTTGCTCAAGAAGGAAAAAAGAAAGAGGAAGGGAAGAGCTTTCTTTAGAGCCAGTAATCTCATAAATTGGTGAAGATTCAAGGTAAGTTTGATTTTTATACTTTGGATATATAAAAGGGTTTTGGTTCCTGAAGTTTAGGAAATACATGGGCTTAAACAATCTAGAATCAAATTTCAGTGAATGTGCTTTATGGGTTCTCAAATTTGAATTCCTATTGAATAGAAATTTTGTCTTTTATGAAGGGAATCAAGGAGGGGATCAAGAGAGGCAAGGGGATAAAGAGGAAAGACATCCTTAAGCCATTTCCTAACCAAAGATTTCAAGGTGGGTTTCATGTTTATAATTGGATAATGAGCCATTATGTTTTCTTTTTAGTCAAGAAAATAGAATGATTTTTCATTGCTATATAATTGTGGCATTTGCTGCTTTTGAACGATTTGAGAGATTGCAATATGCTTGATATTTTAATTTGGTTGATTAATTGTAAAAAGATCATGGCAGCGTATATGAAATATTGCACGTTCATGAAAGACATGTTTTGAAAACGTGCCATTTGAGCAACATGTTTACAAGTTATGAAATGCATGTTATGTGGGTTTGGTTTGATCCCTTAAGTATGTCAAGTTCACTTTGAAAAAAGGCTTCTCCCGCCTGCCCGCTAGTGGCATTGAGCTCCTTCATGGACTCCCATAAGTTCACGGCTACGCAAAACCATTTTGTGGGATTGCAATAGTCCGTTCTATTCACGGCTACACAGGACCCTTATGCGAATTGTTTAGTGTGTTCTGTTTTTGGACCAACCCAAACCATTATGATGTGTTTATGTGTTCATGATATGTTGACAAGATTGACGCATACATGATTTGTTTTATTGTGAATTTGGTTGAAAATTTAAGAAGCATGTGTTTTATGATTTAATAAGAATTTTCTATGACAATGAACATTTTAAATGGTTTTGTTTGTTATTCGTTATAAACTTGTTACCCATGAGCTTTAAGCTCACCCCCCATTCCTTCCCATCTCCAGGTGGTGAGTAAGAGATCGAGTGAAAGAGAATCGAGGCATCACTCCAAAATTTGCATCTTTTGTATTTTGAGCTAGATTTGTAACCACAAGGCTTTAGTTACATTCTGAGCAAATTACTGTTTATGTATCTTTTTGTATTTTGTACAGTTTGAGATATTGATCTATTATGGCTGAAAATGCCCACTAAAACTTTATGAAAGATCTTATATTTTGATGTTAATGAAGTATGTTTGTGTTTTGCTGATGATATGTCAAATTTGTTCATTGCATTTTCAAGTTTTCCATAAGGGTGAGAATTTGTGTTCTAGCTTTGAGGGAAATACTGTATTGATCTTGGTTGGATTGGATGAATTGTCTTTTGGAAATTGTAGGTTATTTTTCTAGCTTTCCAATGATATATAGTATGAAATTTTAGGACATTGGAGTTGAGAGATATGATTATTAAAATTTTGGGATGTTGCATAGGATGGACTTTCGGGACAGCTACAGTATTTCAAAATTTTGACCCTTATAGAAGCAAATTTTGTTTTCTAAGTCTTCATAGAAGTTGTAAATCCAGAAGTCTTCTTTAAAACGGTCTTTGAATGACCTTAATCTGATAATTTTAGTGAAAGTTATACCCTTTTCTCTAAAATAGGTCTGGGGAAGAAAAACAAAGGAGAAAGAAGGGAAGCAAGTCGCGATCGCAACCTTGTTGATTTTTGCACAAATTCGCGATCATGACTTTGCATGATCGCGACGTTGTGGCCGCGCCGCAGATTGCGATCGTGACTTTGCTGGTGTTCTCAAACTTGAACATTTCTCACTCTTTTGATCATAACTTTGTCGTTCGACCTCCAAATGACCTGATTTTTGAAGCATTGGATTTGTAACACATTTCTATACCTATCCATAAATATTTATATCTTTTGGTATTGATTATAAAAATATTGATCAAATCAAATCGAGGGTATCGAATGGAAGAACATGAACAGGACATTTTTTCTAAATATGCTTGAATATTTTGATGATATCTTGATCATTAGAACTCCAAATGAGATGATTATTGTTTCTAAATAAATTAGAGACATAGAGATACAAATTATATGAAGGAATAAAATTTTAATTCAGTCCCTAAGACTTTCAATTTCTAGAGTGAAGTTGGGTATAGTGTACTGTTTCAGTGCAAACAGTCCAAAAATGTTTGGGCTATAACTTTTAGGTTTTTGAACCAAATTGAATGATTTTAGTATCATTAGAGGCTTAAGACAATGGGGAACAAATGTTCTGAAGACATTCAATTGAAATTCCAATTTAAGATTTCCCAAAATCTTTTCGAAAATAGGAGAAATGAGTTCATTTTGATGATTGACTAGTGTGGGCACGCCACCCTTGTGGGATGCGCGTCCAGATGTCACTTAGGATGTCGGGCACGTGGCTCGCAAGGGCAGGTTCCCAACATGTATAGCACATAAAAATATAACTTCTAAATAGAAAATATAAAGAGTATATTTTTGCAAAAGCTCCAAATCGAAATTACTTTAATAATAATAAGTCAAGATTTTGTTTTGTATGTCTTAAAAAATCATAAAATTGGAATAATGAAAATCATAATATCTAGTGCAAAGCCAACATATATTTTTCATAATCAAGAACTGGAACAAAGACAGAAATATCCAAAGTTTCGAATTGCCTTTACGTGAACTCCACAACATTCAAAACTCCATCTCCATATCATTTACATTATTATCATCCTATAAGAAAATAAAATACGATGAAAAAGGTGAGGATATAGGAGTAAAGTGGAGATTTTAAAGCTATTTCTCCTTTAAAATATTAATATTTTATTATATTTAACTATAAATGTTAAAAAATAGAAAAAAAGTTAATAAAAATGGGACGAGTATAGGTATCAATCGGTTCAGGATATCACTAGACCTTATCCAAATCTATATACACATTCATTTTTCAACATCTATTTAAAATCTACTTTTTAGCCTCCATGTTCATTTTTTCAGGTTAGGTGGTGTAGATATTAATCGGGTTGAAAACCGTTGCCATCCCTACTCATGACCAAGGACTCCATAACAAAATTTAAAGTCTAGAACAAAAGAAGTAAGAGAATTTAAGAATCAATACATGTGGTATTTGATGAATCACTACCCTCAACAACAACTAATGAATCAGATGATGAAGAGCATCATTTGGTCCTTAAAGATACGCCACAAACTCAAATTGTACCAGTAGCATCTTCATATTCACAAAATCAAGAAGGTTCTTCTAAAGCAAGGACAAAGAAGGCTTTTTCTCCAAGTACAACTCAATCGGCTCCTATACTTCAAAGGAGACTAGATGCTCACGGTAGAAGAACATCAAGAGAATGGAAAGGTCTCGATACATTTCAGTATATTTTGGGAGACCCTTTATAAGGCCTAAGAACAAGAGCATCTTTTAAAAACAATTGTATTACTTTTGTTTGAAAAATAGAACCAAAAACTATTGAAGAGGCATTTGTTAAAGAAAATTGGACTTCAACTATAAAAGATAAACTAAACCAATTTGAAAGGAACCAAGTTTGGAATATGGTACCTCATCTATACAACAAGTTAGTCATTGGAACTTGTTGGGTATTTCGAAACAAACTAGAAAAAAATGGTAAGGTGGAAAGAAAAAAAGCTAGACTTGTAGCTCAAAGTTATGACCAACATGAAAGTATTGATTTTTATGAGACTTATGCTTTTGTTGCTAAACTAGAGTCTATCAGAATTTTACTAGCTTTTGCATGCTATAAAAAATTTAATTTATTCCAAATGGGCATCAAAAGTGTTTTTTTAAATGGACATATTAACAAAAAAGAATTTGTTAAGCAAACTCCAGGTTTTAAGGATGCAGGCCATCTATATTGTGTGATAAAATTATCAAAAGCTTTGTATGGTCTAAAGTAGGATCCTCAAGCATGGTTTGACAAGTTAAGTAACTTCATACTTGAAAATAACTTTGAAAGAGGAAAATGATCTACTTATAGTTCAAATATATGTCGATGACATAATATTTGGTGCTACTAATCCATCTTTTTGTGAAGAATTCTCAGCTTTAATTCAAGGAGAGTTTGAAATGAGCATAATGGGTGAACTATCCTTCTTCCTTGGAATACAAATCAAGCAAACAGAAAAAGGAATTTTCATTAGTTAATACAAGTACATAAAGGAACTTATCAAGAAATATCATTTTGAAAATGTCAAACCTAAAACTTCAAACCTATTGGAACTTCAGTGTATACTAGAACCAAGTTTAACAAGGATGAAGATGGAAAAGCTATTGATGAAACAAAATAGAGAGGAATGATTGGTTCACTTCTATATCTCACAAGTTTAAGGTCATATATTATATTTAGTGTGTGCCTTTATGCATGTTTTCAGTCAAATCCTAAAGAAAGTCACCTTGAAGTAGTCAAGAGGATTTTTTTTAATCTTCTCCAAACCATGGAATTTGGACTATGGTATCCAAAAACATATTCATTTAATATGACTAGATACTGCGATGCAAATTATGTAGGTGATAAAGTTGATAGGAAAAAAACAAGTGGCTATTGTCAATTCCTTAGAGGATGTTTAGTCTTTTGGTCATGTAAGAAACAAAATTACACAATATTTTCCACAACTAAAGTAGAATATATAGTAGTTGCTAGTTTTTGTGCTCAGATTTTATGGATGAAGTATCAACTCCAGGATTTCTCTCTAAACTTTAGTCAAATTCCAATATTGCGTTATAGCGCAAGTGCAATCAATTTATTTAAAAATCTAATGCATCATTCTAGGACTAAGTATATAGAAGTTAAACATCAATTTCTTAGAGATAACATTTTAGAAGGAACTATTTAATTATTGCATATTAATATTGAAAATCAAGTAGTTGACATCTTCACTAAACCACTCTCAAAATATAGATTTTGATTGTTAAGAAAAGAGCTTGGTATGTGTAGATTCTTAGACATCTAACTTCATTCGAAAATTTTATTCTACTTTTGTAGCTATTAGAAGGCTTCTTTGAATGTGTTCACTTAGAAAGCTCTTTTGAATGTGTTTACTTAGAAGGCTCTTATAAATTTAAAGGAGAGGAGTAACTTTATTCAAAGATCGCAGTTAATAAAATGATATCGTTTCAATTTTTAAATCAAGCGTGCAGTATTGTCATAATGATAGAAGATACGAAAATTAACATACCCCTAGAAACATGTGCATTCTTTCATCTTCACACGAAACCCACTCTTATAAATTATTTAGCATACCTTGAAACGGTTCCTTACTGCTTACTATCTTTGTTGTCCTTTAAAGCTCATTCTATCTTATTGCATTTGAACTCCTTTGAAGAATCTCTTCCATAATTTCCAACATCTTTTGTTTTTAAAAATGGCACGAACAAAATCTAAGGGCTAAAAGGAATCTTTGACACCCACTACTAACTATGGAAAAAATCTATACCATGAATAAGCCTTTGAAGCTCTTGTTTTTAAACCTTTAAGGTTACCTACACCAGGAACACCATAGCCTATTATGAACCCATTGTTGCATCTTCCAAAAAAAAAAGGCCCATTTTTCAGAAGAAGCCACAAAGACACCCTTACATACATATGGCAGGAAGAAGAATATTCCTTCATCATCACCTCTGGAAGAATTAACATCAAATTCATCCACAGAACACTATGAATCAAAGACCAAAGGATGATATGAGTCTAAGTATGATAAAGAAAATCCTGATGACTAAAACCTTAACTCATCATAATAAGAAAAAAAAGAAAGAGAAGAAGAAGAAAAAGAAGAAAAAGAAAAATCTTCTTGTGAGGAATAACATACTCTTATAAGAAGAGTCTTTAGTAAGGGGTAGCTACGAGAAAGGTAAGATTTCTCTCTCCTTCTTCTATCTCAAGACCCTTCTCTCCATTGTTTACAACTTCACCTTCACCTTCACCATCACCACCACCGAAGCAATTACCTACACCTACTTTTGAAATCTCTAAAGCTCCACCGTCCTCGACTTAATCCCACGGGTCTAAATGTATCTGAAGAATGTTTAATCATAACTGATGATGATTCTTATGAAGAACTAGTTTGTTTAGTCAGAAGACCACAAACTAGAGGAATTCTCTTAATAATGTAGGTTGAGAAAATGCTTGCAGTTGAAAAACAAATAGGCCCTGAAGAAGAACCGAGGAAAGAAGAGGTTTCACTGAAAAGCAAGAGAAAAGAAATAAGAAAGGGCAAAGATCCTATTTCTTAAGCCTTTGAAGAGGATCCTATTAATAGGGAAGAATCTATATTTAAAGAAATTACAAAGGGTAAAAAATCGAAGAAAAGGAAAATTTCTACATAACAGAAAGGTAAATCTTTAGTACCACCAAAAATGTTTCAATTGATGGAAGCTGAAGTGAGATACAAAATACGCTACAAGAAAATGAAGGTAGTTACTGGGCAAATTTTGCCTCCTATGTTGTTTGATGACATAAGTATTCCTGTTTTTCCTTATCTCTTTTCTATTTTTTGGCATAATACCTTAAACTTGCATGAGAGAAGGTAAGATTTTGTTGATTGAAGAAATGTTAAAGAATTTGCTAGACATAGCTCCAATTGGACGAGATGCCTTTTCATATCATAAGTGAGATATCGTTGATCTGGATTTAGGAGAAATTATTCAATCCATCTATCTTAATGCTGAAAACACCCAAGATAGGAAGCCCTGTTGCAGATATTTGGATCTTCTTTAAAAATGCCTTGCTTTGATTTCTACCACCTCAATTTTTCCACAAAGTATCCCAGTCAAACGATGTAGTCTATTGGACACATACGTTGTCTATAATTTTTTGCAACGTCAATGATCTTACGGTTTATGCCGGATAAGGGGAGTCACAAGAATAATACATAATGCTTACCTCTTGGGATGCTACTGACCAACATATTTGCGTCTTATGATGTGTCTTTTGATAATTTAGAATGGTATAAGCCTGGTAAGTATCATTCATCAATTCCATTCCAATTTGGGTATAAGTTGAAAGACAACGTGTGGCTGGAGAAGAAGACTAAAAGGGTAGCAGATGTCTTAGGTTTTTGTAGCACCCCACTCTCGCAAGAAACGTACTTGACATCCTGAGTGATGTCCGAGTATGTACTTCATAAGGGTGGCATGCTAGAATAGTCAATCAGTCAAAAACTCAAAATTTAGTATAAAATTTTTAAAAATATCACATGCGTATGTGGAAATCAATATTCAAATTCGGGCCCATACTTTTATTTCATAAACATCACAGTTATTATTATACTTTGATAAATTTCATTTGCAACACATTTC
>JAOQMP010008106.1:0-13360 GCA_027563575.1 Erythroxylum pedicellare
AAACATAATATAAAGCAAACAAGTAATTGGGTGAGACCATCTAGGTTACTCACAAGTCGCTCCCGAAGCTAATGCCTAGAAGTTCCGGCAACATATAGAGGTTAATGTTCCTATTGCTCCTCTATATCAAATAACATGCACATATATGACAATTTGCCCAATTATAAGTGTTTAATAATGCACGTATATGTAACGAAATATGTACATTGCGTGTTCATGACAATCCCAAGTATTTTTCCATTATCCTCATCACATGATCAATCCTATCTCAAAACTCACATAAGTATCATTTGTACTTAGGCTTATACCTCAATAAAACCATTAAAATAATAATTTATTTCTCATTGTATCACTTTCATATTTTTTCCAAAAACTAACTTTCGGTTATACATTTCTTAATTATTTAGACAATGAAAATGAAGTAATTTGGTGATACTCTCTTCTAGAGGAGTGTTCTACTATTTGTTAAGTTTCTAATGACACCAATATCTCTCAATTGTTTTTAGTATTTTGAAAGTTATTCTCTAAATATGTTTGGACTGTTCTCTTTCTAAAACAATGTACTATACTAAAATTCCATCCAATATTTGGACATCTTAGAGTCTGAATTACAATTTGCCTTCTTCAGATGATTTGTATATCTATTTATTCAGGTTACTCCAAATCAAAGATCATCTTATTTGGACATCTAGAGAAGAAGTTATGGACAATAGAAACAAGACTGCTTAGTTTGCAAGATGCTCTCGGGTGCATATACTATCAGAGAACACTGTGTCCTGATGTGACAATTAAACATTGTTCAACCATCAACATTCACGGCCATGAGGGAGAAACTCAAGGGTGTGAGTGACTCACGGACGTGAGAGGGTGTGAGAGAGAAGAGTCACGGGTGTGACAGATAAGGACAAAAATGTTGGACTATTTGAGAACACACTCAATCAAACCTGTCCCACTTTTTTCACTCCATCTCTCCAAAACGATTTTATATGGATAAGATTTTTGGTGAAGAGGTAGAACAATGTGTTACGAGTCCAATGGTTCAAGGCTTATGTTATTTGGAAGTGGGACGAAGGAGATATATCCAAAAATACTGAAGGATGTTCATCAACCTCCAACCTTAGAAGTCGAGTTGGCCATCGACTAAAGCACGATCACGAGTCTTCAGTTTTTAAAGGAAATTCACGATCATGCTGAAGCACAATCTCCATTTCCTATCCCTTTTCCACAAAAATGCTGCATTTCTTCTTCCTTTTCTGACACTCTGCAACCTATCTTCTTCCTTCTTTTCTTTTAAATTCCTTCTTTTCTTCCAAACCAACTTCCCTAACTCATCTTAACCACTTTTTTGACTTCCATGCAACCCAACACTTTCAAATATAGATAAAAAACAAGAATTAACATCAAACATCAAAAACCAGAAATTCTCCATGTATGTCTCATTTTTCTACATTCTGTTCAACTTCTTCTTTTCTTTTGCTCTTTCTATCCTTTCTTTTTTTTTTAGTTATACTCTCATTTTCTCTCCATTTTTGACTCTCATTTTACTCAAACATTTGCAAAAAAAAATCCAAAATCCATGCTTAGATGAAACCCTCAAAAACAGAAAATGACCATTCATGCATTTCCTTCATTTTCTACTGCATCTTTCATTTCTTCTCTAAATATCATTTAATCATTCACTTTCATCTCTAAACATCACCATAAACCTATCTCTCACATACACACAACAGTAACACTTATTTGTTTAATACAAAAACAGAGCATATATAAGAATATCAACTTTCATAATTTCTGCACTAATTTCGTACACATTTCTATGTTCTATCAACTCCAAAAATTATTTCTACACTAACTTATAACGCAGTAATCATCAAATATGAAATGACAATATATCCATATTTTCATCTTATTTGCACAATATTCATGAAAATTGCCACTATTTTTGTGATTATGCAATGTCTAATAAATCATCAAATTTATCTCATATTCATACTTCTCATAAATATTAACATGATACTTGTTAAAACTCCAAAATACTCAATTATTAACAATCCCTAATTTTCATGCAACTCGCATACACCATTGTAGGGGTTGATAAGCTTCGATTTTTCTTAAGTCAAGGAGAAGGAAACTAAAGTTGGGAGTAGTAAGGAGATAGATGAAAACAAGGTTTAACTGTGGTGGAGTTTTGATGAAAAACTCTGTGTTAAAAAAAAACTTGAGAAAGAGGCTACGAGGAAAATGAAAACAAGAATACAGCACTTGGTCTTTCAAATGAAATTGTATAGTAAAACTTGAACTAGACAAGTGACACTTCTCACTTATCTAACATCTAAGGCTCTAACTAAATTCTTTTTGAACTAGTTCCATAACTCTCATCCTTTCATTACAATAATCTCCAAAATTTTCAATATCATCTTCTTACAAATTCTAAAGTCATCTTTAAAATTTTCAAAGTCATTTTTAACAATTCTCCAATATAATTCGATTCCTATTTCTATTTTTCGTACATCAATTTACTTGCTAATTGGCATTTTTCCTTGTGTAATAATAATCAGCAAATTTCGGAAATTATTCCTAAGGCTCACCAAAATTCAAAGTTAACAAATACACTCACCAATTAAAATTTTAATACAATAGATTCATACTTCTCATAACATCACATCATAATTCAATTATACTTGAAATTATCCATGAATGCATGTACAGTTATTTTCATGTGAAAAATTCAATATTCACGTGTATGTGCATATCATATAATGCATGAACATGAATGCATTTCTAATCTCTCATATTTACTATTTTAGCCTTAACATAGGTAATGGGATATTATAATATAGACAGGAGGTCAGAGGCAAGAGGCAGGATGAATCTCAGGTTGACTCTGGCAAAAGCTCTAGAAAGCACCAGAACAGATCGTCACGATTCTAGTCTAGATCGAGACAATCTAGATTTCGATCAAGGGGTGGATTTGTTCATTCTGAGAGAGGTAGAGGACAAATGTCCTCTAACCAGTCACAATAGCTGCTGAGTGTGAGAATTGTGGTAAAAAGCATGGGGTTGAATGTTGGAGGTTCATAGGAGCTTGTTTTCATTGTGGTTCTGTAAACCATATGATTAGAGATTGTCCTAAGATGTTAGGACCATAGTCTGGAGTTAGAGGAGGAGCTATGTCTAAGACAACAGTTTAGTATAGTAGAGCTGGCAGAGCCACATAGAGAGGCAGAGGTAGAGGCAGGTGTGTTGAATATTTTTAATTTTGTAGCATTTACATTGGTAGATCCAGGATCTACACATTCATTCATCACACCGCATCTGGAATCTAGATTACATTGTAAGAGAGAAATGTTGAATACTGATTTAGAGGTAAGTACTCCAGTGGGTAGCACAATAATGATTGGTGAGGTATGTAAAAGGTGCCTAGTTCGGATTGATCAGGCAGAGTTAAAGCTAATTTGATCATATTGCAATTGAGAGAGATAGACCTCATCTTAGGAATGGATTAGCTCACTACTTATAGGGTAGTGATGAATTGTTATACTAAAGAGGTAGTTTTTGAATCCCCTAATTAGCCAAGAGTGGTGTTTCGAGGAGTTAGTCAGGTAGTGCTAGCCTGACTGATTTCATTCATAAGAGCTTTGAGACTGATCTGAGGTGGATGTGAGGTTTATCTGGCACACATAGTTGATACTCGGGATGAACAAACCATTTAAGATATTCCTATTATTAGGAAATTTCTGGCTATGTTTCTTGTTGAACTATTGGGATTACCCCATAAAGGGAGACGAAGTTTACTATTGATCTTATTCCAAGTACTACTCCTATATTAATTCCTCCATATAGGATGGCACATGTGGAACTGTAGGAACTGAAGATCCAATTACAAGAGTTGTTAGATAAGGGTTTTATTCGATCCAGTGTGTCACCTTGGGGAGCTCCAGTATTGTTTGTGAAAAAGAAGGATGGAACTCCTAGACTATATATTAATTATTGGCAGTTGAATCAAGTAATAGTTAAGAATAAATATCCATTACTGAGGATCGATGATTTGTTTAATCAATTTCAGAGAGCTCAGGTGTTCACAAAGCTAGACTTGAGATCAGGATATTATCAGTTGAAACTAGCTGAGGTTAATGTACTAAAGAGTGCATTTAGAATAAGATATGGGCATTTCATGTTTTTGGTAATGCCATTTGGATTGACTAATTCCCTGGCAGCTTTTATGGCCTTAATGAATAAGGTATTTCAACCTTATTTAGATTGTTTTGTAATTGTCTTTATTGATGACATTTTGGTATACTTGAAGTGTAGAGAAGATCATTATGCACATCTGAGATTGGTTCTCCAGATAATGAGGGAGAAGCAGTTATATGCCAAGTTCAGTAAGTACGAATTTTGGCTTGATCAAGTAGTATTCTTAGGTCACATTGTGTCTGGACATGGTATTCAGGTTGACCCAAAGAAAGTAAAAGTAGTGATGAAGTGGGAGGCTCCGAGGAATGTGTCTAAGATCCATTGTTTCCTTGGATTAGATGGCTATTACAAAAGGTTTGTCGATGGGTTTTCACTAATCTCAGCCTTTTGACAAAACTTCTGAAAAACAATGTTCCTTTCAGATGGAATGATGAGTGTTAGAGGCATTTTAAGGAGCTCAAGCATTGGTTAACTACAACACCGATGTTAGCTATTCCATCTAGCTCTAAAGGTTATGTTGTGTATAATGATGCGTTACACCAAGGTTTAGGCTATGTACTGATGTCGCATGGCAAAGAAATAGCATATGCATCGAGACAGTTGAGGTCTTATGAGTTTAATTATCTAATTCATGATTTGGGACTTGCTGCAATAGTATTTGCTTTGAAGATTTGAAGAAATTATCTGTATGGAGAAACCTTTTAGGTATTCACTAGTGATAAGAGTTTGAAATATCTATTAATCCAGAGAGAGTTACATATGATACGGAGGCGATGGATTGAATTGTTGAAAGATTACGATTGTACAATTGAGTATCATCCTAGTAAAGCTAATGTGGTAGCTGATGCATTAAGTCAGAAGTTCAATAACAGTGTGGCACAAGTATAGTTATCGAGGTTACCAAACTTAGTTCATTTTAGAGCACTAAATGTTGAATTGAATGTCAGGCATAATGAAACATTGATAGCAACTTTGAAGTTAAGATCGGTATTGCTTGACAGAATCAAAAAGGCTCAGAACAGAGATCCAAACTTACTGAAGTTAATTGAAAAGTTGAAATTGAAGCTGGATTCTGAATTTGAAGTTATAGATGATATATTATGGTTAAAACAAAGATTATGTATACCCGATGTTGATAATTTAAGGAAAGAGATTTTGGAGGAAGCTCATATAGCGGCTTATGTTATGCATCCTAGTACTAACAAGATGTATAACACGCTAAAACAACAATAATGGTGGTCAGGAATGAAAAAGTAAATTGCGGAGTTTCTTTCTAAATGTATAACTTGCCAGCAGGTTAAGGCTGAGCACCAAGCTCTAGTTGGAAAATTACATTCATTGCTTATTCCGGAATGGAAATAGGAACGAAATACTATGGATTTTGTTATGGGTTTTCTGAGGACTTCGAGGTAACATGATGTCATTTGGGTCATTATGGATAGACTGACCAAATCGACTCATTTCTTGCCTATGAGAGAAAATTATTTACTAAATCAATTAGCTCGACGATACGTGAATGAAGTTGTGAGATTATATGGGGTTCTAGTGTCCATTGTATCGCACAGCGACCCTAGATTTACCTCAAGATTTTAGGGTACTTATAAGCTGCTTTAGGTACAAAGCTGAATCTCAGTATAGCATTTCATCCTCAGACGGATGGTCAGAGTGAGAGGACGATCAAGACTGTAGAGGATATGCTCAGAGCTTATGTTCTAGAGTTTTAAGAAGCATGGGACCAATATGTAGCTTTGATTGAATTTTCCTATAGTAACCAGTATCACAACAGTATCAATATGGCTCCATATAAGGCGTTGTATGGCAAAAAGTGTCATTCGCCTTTATATTGGGACGAAAAGGGTCTAAGGATTTCGAAGGCCCAGAAATGATTCAGGACACTATTGATAAGGTAAAATTGATCCGTGGTAGAATTAAAATAGCACAAGATAGACAAAAAAGTTACATGAATCATTATAGGAGAGATATGGAGTATCAGGTGGGAGATAAAGTATTTTTTAGAGTATCAACTTTGTGCAGTGTACTGAGGTTTGGTAAGAAGGGTAAGCTAAGTCTGAGGTACATTGGTCCATATGAGATAATTGAAAGAATTGGACCATTGGCTTATAAGTTAGCCTTACCTTCTGAAATGTCTCAGATACATAATGTGTTTCATGTGAGTATGCTTAGGCGATATCGGTCAGATCCAATTCAGGAGATTGAAGTCTCTAGTAATCTGAGTTATGTGGAAGAACCAATTAAGATAATTGGCTATTAGAATAACCAATTGAGGAACCAAGTGATCCCATTGGTGAAAGTCCTTTAGAAGAATCATTCGAGAGAGGAAGCCACATGGGAGATATGAGGAATCAGTACACCTACCTATTTGATTATTCAAGTAACAATTTCGAGGATGAAATTTTTGTTAGGAGGGAAGAATTGTAACATCCTGTTATCCATGTTAAGGCGAGAATAGTGAATTATGAGAAATTATTGAGAAACTAAAAAATGCATATCATGCTTTGCACATTTTTGCACATACATGAGAATTTTGATTATTGTATATGAATATGATTGTACATGCATTCAATGACATTTTTCGAGTTTAATTGAGTTATAAATGTGATTAAGATATGAATTGTGAATTATTTGTGGTAAAAATTTATTTGGAGTGTATTTTGATTATTTCAGAATTTTTGGTGAATATTAGGAAATTTTTGGAAATTTGGGGTATTTTGGACTAGGAAATATAGCTAGTCAAATTGTGATCATTGGCTCACGTGAATAGTGACACGCGAAAGACATGTAAAGCATACATGTATTCTGATGTTTTGAGCAAAGAAAGTTTACTGTAGCTATTGTTCTTCACTGTGAGAAAACACTCAGCACCAAATAGCAAATTATTATGCTTTCTGTACCCTTGATTCCCTCTTATTGTTGGAACTGATTACGAGATCAAGTAAGTGATTTTGATGATGATTAGCTGTTGTTGATTCTACATATGAATTTATCATGAGCTGCTAGAGAAATGTAGCTTCGATGTTAATGAATGAGATGATAAATGAAAGATTTATGAAATAGGAATTGTCCAGAAAATTATGAAATAGACTCTGTTGTTATATTGAAATAGATACGCAAAAGTGTTGGAAAGTTGATGTAAAAATATATGCTCTGTTTTGGTTTAGAGGAATCCGAATATGGTGATTTCACTGTTCATGCATGAAATGGTGAAGTATTTTTAAAGATGGATTTACATGAATTTAAATGAGTTAAATGATATGAAATGAAGTTTTGGTGAGGTCGTAAAATAGAGTTACTTAAATGATAAATTTATGATGAAATAAATGAGTAGAAAAAATGGGAAAATGCATCAGATGAGTGTAGATAGAGAATAAAATGTAGAAACTGAAATTTACAAGTATGAGAATCGAATTTTGATGGTTAACTGTGAATCTTGGACTTTTGAATTGTTGTGCGTTGATGAGCTAAAATGAAGTTAGAAGAATTGGTTTATGAGTTTTAAATGTCAAGTGAAGAAGATTGAAGTGTGAATAAAATTCTGGAAAGTTATAGTAGAGAGAGGAAGTGAATATAAAATTTCAAAATTTTAGTGTTTGTTTAGAGATTGAATTGGGTATAGAAATGCATAATAGATGTTTTAGAAGTGAGAACAAATGAAAAAAATGGAAGAAGAAGATGAAGAAGCTATTCAGTGAAGAAGAGAAGAAATCGTGATAGTGCTTTCGTTAATGAAGATTGCAAAATCGAGATTGTGCTTCAGAACAATCGCAACTTCATTGAGGAAGGTCGCGAATCGCGATCATGCAGGTGTAGGTAGGATATCGCGATCGTGCGTTAAGTTTGTTTCTGAACATCTTTTGATATTTTGCTATAACTTGTTCACCCGATATTCAAATGACTTGATTTTTGAACTAAGAGACTCATAAGAAATTCATCTTCATCTCTAACAAAAATTATAGCCATCTGAAATGGATTGATTAACGAATTTAAGATGAAAATGTTTACTGTGTTGAAGTATGATAACTAGAATGATTTTACTGAACATACTTCGGTATTTTGATCATATTTTGATCCATAAGTTTCCAAATAGAATGATTATTAATTCAAATTGAACTAGAGACACAAGGATAAAAAAGTGTCTAAAGAGAGTAAATTTGAATTTTGTCACTAAGAATTACAAAATTTGACTCGAAATAAGTGCATAGTAGTGTTATGGTTTTAAGAATAGTCCAAAGTAAATTAAGTATAACTTTGAAAATATTAAATCAAATTGAATGATCTTTATATCATTATAAAGTTAAGAAATTGAAGAACAATTTTCTAGAAGAAAGTATTGCCTAATTATGTCATTTACATTATCAAAATGATGACACAAATGGACCTAAAAGCATGTTGTTAGAAAAATTTGAAAGAGGTCATTTGATATGAACGAGCATGAGTTAAGATCTAACACCCGTGATATTTGGACATGCACGGGTGTGAGTTAAGTTCTCACACCTATGACTGAATTAATTTGGACTACATGGCCATGACTTTTCCTAGTTATTACACATGGATGTGTGAGATGTGCACGCCTGTGACTTAGCTCTTGAACTGTAAATTATTTTTTAGGGCATTGTGAATGATTTGGTGATAAAAATTACAATAATATGCCCGAGATTGTCATTGAACATGCATTTTGCATAATTTCGATACAAATAGATGTGCATAAGGAAATATTTATACATTTGTGCAAAAGTTTGATATTTGTATATGCGTTTTGTATGATATAGAGGAGCACATTGGATGCCAGTCAGACATTGCCAGACCATCCAGGCAATAACATATTGGAGCATACTGTGAGTCGACCTAAATGATTTTCCTAAGATTGATTGTTTTTATTTAATTTCCAAATATTAAATGTTTATGATTTGTTTATGAATTCTGGACTTAAAGTCTGAGGAGTTTAATATTTGGGAATGTATTCGAAGTGTTCTATGTGTATTTGAATTTTGAACGATATTTGAATTCTTAACGAAAGTTGAATGCCCGACTTAGGTCTGATGACTATGAAACTCTGACTGTGCATCATATGTGACTATTGTACATGGCATATTCTATATTTGATGTATTTCATAAAATACGTGCTCAGATAAAAACATCGTAATTGGAATGGCTAGTATGAAAGCGCTTGCACGTAGATCTTTGCTCTATGATTTCTAATTTTGCATGCAGAGCTATGCTCTGTGATTTTGTTTTGATTGAGCCCAATAGGCTAGTATTTGTATACGTATGTGATAGGCACTCGGTCACAACATTAATAACGAATCTAGAGTCTCATGTGCATTTGTATTAGTAAATATATGTTCTGATTCACAATGATTACATGTTATGTCATGTTAATATGAGTATTTGGAATTTACTTGTTCTGAATGAATATTTGTGAAATATGTGATTTGTGTATATGACCTGGGTAAAGTCATCAATGATGTTTCGCTCGTTGAGTTCACAAAATTCATCAAAAATTACAATGTGACTTTTCAGGTACGAGACAGGAGACCTAGTTTCTTAATCTGGACTAGAGGAACATTTTGGACTAGTTATGGCTCAGAGGTCTATCAGCTGATATTGAAAGAGTTGTGATTTGTAATTTGTAGTTTTTGTCTAAAACTTGTATAAAGTTTGTAAAATACAGTGTAAGCTTTCATGAATGAATGCAATGAAAGGTTTTAAGTTTTCATGACTTATAATTAAGTTAGTTGATGTCATGTGTAAGTTGGATTTGTTTTTGCTCTAACATATCATCATCATAGGATATGTACTTGAATGGCCTTACATGTTCAGGTATATACTTTATGGTAATGGGATGTTACAAATGGCTATAAATGTATTAGCCACTAAGCATTGTAGCTCAACCCATTATTTTCTCCTCACGTGCAGAAAAAGAAGATAGTTGATCCTTGCAAAAGCTTTTGGCAAACTCCAAGATAACTCACTTTTGTAATTAAGTTAGTTTGACTATTTTTGGGTAGCTTTATAAGCGTATTCAACATAAGCATCCATTTGTATTTGTATTAAGTTATTGATGTGATTGTTGATATGTAACTAAAGCTATGTTCAAACTTCATTTTGTTCTAGTAATGAGATTATGAATGGAAGAAGTTCTTTTGCATGTATTCATGTTGTCTTTTGTTGAGTCGTAAATGGTTGTGGAAAATCGTATGTGCAAATTAGTGTTGGATTGTTGGATTCTGGGTTGCGGATTCGAAGGTTTCGCCACAGCGAAGCCAGGAATTTTGCCGCAACGAACCTTCGAAAGGTGTTTTTGACACAGTCTTGTAGCTTCGTCGCGGCATAGTTAGACTTTCGCTGCAGCGTATTTTTCCCGAATGCTGCATTTGCTCGACCTTGAGATTTCGTTGCGGCGAAGTCAGGCATTGGTCGCGGTGAACTTCTTCCGAAACGTCCTTAAAAATATTTCCATAGTTTCTAACCTGCCACTGCTGACGGCGAAATTCTCATTACAAATTGGAAGTTTCATCCTTCTCCTCACATGACCTTCACCTAATATTAGTTGTTTCTTTAACCTCAAATATTATTTTTTCTAATTACAACTACCAATCAAGCAGTGACAGCTCTGAAAATGCTAGGAGGAAACAAAAATAAGTATAACCTTATTATAAGTGATGTTAACATCCCAAACATGGATATTTTTAAGCGTCTTGAGCTTATGGGGCTTGAAATGGACTTATTTGTCGTCAGTAACCAAATTCTCTATTTTGCTATGTTCCTATTTCTTTCTTTCTTTCTTCTCTGCAATAATATTAGTTATTTAAGTTCAGTTATTACTCTAGATTTAAAAAAATTATTATTTTAGAAAGGTGATTTTTTGTTGTTTATTTTCTATTACAATGATCATCCCTATTCGCATCAAAATAACTTTACTGTGTGATCTTCATCCTAAGTTTAATGACCACATGAATAAAATTATGTAAAAAAGTAAGATAAATTCTTGAGAGGATTTTCTTTTACTACTAATTCTGATATATGTTGTCGGCACATGACAACAAGGAGCTTATGTATAAGGGGATTATACACAGTGCTATTCATTATTTAATAAAACCTATTAGAATGGAGGTGCTGAAGAACATATGGAAACATGTAACCAAGAAAGAAATTTAACCAAAAAGACCCAACCTTCAGTTCAAGAAAAGACTTGTAATAAGGCTGGAGAAGGTGGATAAGGGCTATCAAGTAGTAGTTCTGATCAAAATGGTAAAGTGAATAGGAAAAGCAAGGACAAAAAGGAAGAGGATAAGGAAGATGACGAGAATGGTCATGAAAATGAGGAATTTGGGACTCAGAAGAAGCCTCTTGTTGTTTAGTCTATTGACCTACACAGGAAGTCTGCAACTATTATCAATCAGTTAGGTTATGAATGTAAGTTTTTTTTTTTCTTGCCAAATGTTTTACCTAGAAAGAATCAGCATACGATCCTAACAAGGCATAGTTGCAACATCTGCAGCTAAAGATTACTCTTACTTTTGCATGAGTGCACTAGATGGATTCGGAGATTTTTTAGCTTAAGTGCACACAGAAGATTTCAACTTGCATCTTTATCGTTTTATATATCAGGAGGTATGCTTAGGAGGTTAAATTATACAACTGCTTTAAGGAATAGCTTCTTCTTGGCTGTTCCAATCGGTTAATTCTCAAAGCTCAAGTAGTTATTTTTTAATCCAATTACAAAGCTTCAAGCAGCTTTTCTTCTAGGAAACTAAAATGCCAATTTATTTAAAGGGATCACACCTTCGTTGGAGATTAACCAGCAGAAAGAAAGCACGGAGAGAGAGGAACACATGTCATGGGACATACAATTTTTTTTAAAAAAAATTAGGTCTTTTCCACGTGGGACACGCATGAGGCTCACAAAAAATTAATAAATAATACCAAATGCTTTTTTTTTTAACGGGGGGTTGACGGAGATGTCAAGTCAGGTCTTTTTTAAATGTTTATAAAATTTTAGGATTCTTTCTATATGTGTTGAAATGTTGTGGTCTAAATTAAATTTCGGTTAAAAACTTAGGGTCTAATTTGACTTTTTATGTATTAAAATAATATACATTGCACCTTAAATTAAGTGCAAAAGTGGTAACAGGATAACAGTAATATATTTTTAAAACTTTTTCTAAAAATTAAGATAAAATTTACATTTTTATCCGATGTTTAAAGAAATTATTTTAAGATCCCATTAATATTTGACGAGTTTACATTGTCTAATTGTGACGCTAAATTCATGACATGTATACTTAAATTCGACCAAAAGTTTACTCTATCAAAATTTACGGGTGCTACTAATACAATTTTATAGACATCAAGGTGTAAAATAATATCCTAAATTAAATAATAATAAAGAGTAATTTAAATAAAGAATATATCGTTAATTTAATTAACTAAATTTATGCGTTTTATTTTCCTGCAGCGTTACTTATGAGTGAAAAAATGTGACTGCTATCAATTCGTACTATTTCTTGTGGATCAAAGGGATTTCTTTTTTCTTTTATCAATGAATATTTATATAAATTAACAATATAAATAAACAAATAAATAAGTTTTGGGCAAAATTAATATTTGGTGTAATGATATCTCTGATTAAAGCAAGATGAAACGAACACAATTGTAATGGTGATGAGTTCAGAATCTCTGTCTATCAGTACTCTATCTAATTGAAATATATCATCATTTCTCCTTAAATATTTTAGCCGCCAGTTACTCATAACTATCACAAATATGATTTAAGCGTCAAGCCCATGACAAAAATAAAAAGTCACATCTTTTTATTTATTTGTTTGTTTTATCATTTTTATTTTAATTATATTAGTATTAGTTTAATAAAAATAAATTATATTTTAATTTCAATTTCAATTTCAATTTCACAAATTTATTTTTATTTTTATTTTTAAAATAAAATTTCTAAGATAAAAATTTAAATTTAAATTTTGATTAATTTATTAAAATTGTTTAATTAATTTATAAATTATAGAAAAAAATATTAAATTAAACATTTTTAATAAACAACTGATATTATACGCTGATTAAATTAGCTGATATAGTCAGCTCCCAACGATTAGCTGATAGAATCAGCTAATTGCTAATGCAATTCGCTGATTGC
>JAOQMP010008143.1:0-13357 GCA_027563575.1 Erythroxylum pedicellare
CAATAATGAATGTTTTGTGATTGTTAGAATTGGAAAATGTTGGAAATGGAAGGAAGTGGAAATGATATTATGATTATTTTGTAATTGTTGAAATTGCAAAATGTAGGAGTATGTTTTGTGTTACTTATTATATATGTTGAATGTTTTAAATTGTTAGCTTTGTGATTATTACAGAATGAGTTATATTATATAAGATGGATATGCATATTGTCATTGTGTACTAAAATTATGTGTTATTTATTTTTGTGTACAGATAAATGAAAGGAAGTTCAAATACTCCCGATCAACCTACTTCAGGAAGATACAGTGATCCAACTTGGGCTCACGCTGGTACGGTCCTCGGTCAAAAGAATCATACCATTTGCTTGTTTTGTAACAAGCATTTGATAGGTGAAGGAATTATCCGATTGAAAAGGCATTTAGCTAGGGTTAAAGGTCATGTGGAAGCGTGTAAAAGAGTAAGTCATGATGTGAAGTGGCAGATGAAAACATTGCTTGATGAACATCAATTTGAAAAAGATAGAACATAAGATTGAATTTTGAAATTGGTAGTGGAAGTTCATTTTCTGGTTTTCATGATGATTATAGAAATGTTGAAGGTGGAAGTGGTACTGGTAGTGTTCTATCTCAGGATCATGAGGAATCTGATATGAGAAAGAGAAGAAGGTAGGTGACTAGTTTCTTTGCACCACGAACAACTCCTGGAGCCCAACCTTCAATTCGTAGTGCAATGCAATCAAAAGATGCAACTCACAATGTCGATATGGCAGTAGCCAGATAGTAGTATGATACAAGTTCGTCATTCAATACTTCTCAATCTTACTATTATCAACTTATGATGGATGCAATAGCCTCTTATTTGTTGAAAATTAATTATCACTTTATTTTGTTTATAATACTACTTTTATTATCTTATAACTTGCAGTTTCTTGGTGGGATCAATTCGGAAATAGTATTCCAAAATTGAAAAGATTTGCAATTCAGATTTTAAATCCAGATGTGAGTGCAACTGGGTGTGAACGAAACTAGAGCACATTTGAATTTATCCACTTAAAGAAAAGGAATAGATTGGAGCATAAGAGGTTGAATGACTTGGTTTATGTTCGTTACAATTTAAAGCTTTGGTTATGTTCGTTACAATTTAAAGCTTTGAGAAAGGTATGTTATTTTTATTATTTTCATTATCAATTTTGATATAATTTCATATAATTTTCTAATAATTAAAGTTAGTTATTTACCAGGAGTCTTAATAGCATAAGTAGTTCAAATGATCCAATTGTCATTGATAATATTGATGTTTTGGCCGATAGGTTTTCTGAAGACAATTTGGTTGATGTGAATGATTTAGATTTGGAAGATAATCTTGGATGGGAAAGCATTGACATGTCATTTGGCGCATTAAATTTGAATGATAATGATGATGAAGCTCCTCTCAATGATGAGGATTTTGTACTAAATGATCACTGGGGTCAGTGCAGTTCTAGTGGGTATCCTCCCATTGACGATTGAATTTCAGGTTTTTATTTTTCCTCTTCTTTTAATTTTACTTGTATTTGATGTTTATGTTAAATTATATATATGTAATATAACTGTAATATTGTTGTTTCAGGTTTAACTTCTACTTGATATCATCAATGAACACAATCACAAATCAATCCAAGTAAGGCTGAAACACTTTATGCATCAAGGTCGTAAATGTACCTGGGGCATTAGTTAACCCAAATGGTATTACTAAAAACTTAAAATGTACATCAACTCTACTATCTTCAACTGATAGTACCCAGATTTCAAATCTAATTTAGTTAACACTTGAGCTCCCTGCAATTGATCAAACAAGTCATCAATTCTAGGCAACGGGTGATTGTTCTTCACTATGACTTGATTTAGCTGCCTATAATTGATGCACAGTCTCAAAGTGCCATCTTTCTTCTTTATAAACAAAACTGGAGCTCTTCAAGGTGAAACACTGGTTTGATAAAACCTTTCTCTAACAATTCCGGTAACTGAGCCTTCACCTCCTTTAGTTCCATAGGTGTCATCCTATATGGACAAATCCATATAGGAGTAGCAATTAGAACTAAGTCAATCGTGAACTTTGTCTCCGATTTGGAGGTAAACTAGACAACTCTGCGTAAACACATCCAGGAATTTCCTAACAATAGGAATGTCCTGTACACTCTGCTCAACTTGTGTATTAATAACTTGGGCTAGATAAGCCTCACATCCCCCTTGCATCAACCTCAAGGCACTCATGAATGAGATAAGCCTGGCTGGAACTACTTGACTAATACCTCTGAAAACTGCTCGCGACTGATTAGTAGATTCTAATTCCACTTCCTTAGTATAGCTGTAACACCCTACAACCATAGATTATATACCGAAACACCCTGTGAACATTCTATTACATAACCTATAATAATGGCATGTTAAAGCAAACATATAACCAACTTAATCATGGCATCATCTAATATCCATAAAAGTCACTAAATTTTAAAACCAAACTACATTCCTCATTCATTTCATAAAACCAAACTTACACTGTAATTTTACAAACCATCCGAATATGTACAGTGTTAAAACTAAGTACATTATATGAGGAATTTTACAAAAACTACTATCTAATCCTTCAGTCTCAGTTGACTGACCTTTGAGCTATTTTTTTGACAAAAGTACAAGAATCAGTCTTCTTGTAGAGTCTCCCTTTCTCTAGTGTCCTTTCTCAGACTTAAAATGTCAACGTTGCAATTTTGATGAGTTTTGCGAACTCAGTGATGTAACCATCGTCGATGGTTCACCCACTTCATACCACATAACAAATCATATAAGTAGATAATTTCACATCTTTCATTTATTTCACATACCCATTTTCATACAAATAGATGTCCACATTATAATTCAATCAATCAAACACACTTACTAAGTGTATATGCAATGTTTGTGTGACCCACTTCTAATTGTTACGTTGTTGTGGCTGAGTGCCTAAACTGTCCTATATCCATTGTAGATATCGAGATTATTGAAACTGTTCTTTACCCGTTATGGATACAGGGCTCATTGAACATATCGAGCCTTTGGGTCTTAACCACATTCTGAGATTTAAGCTCATATTTGGTGGCTACTCATATCACAACTATCTTTATCTGATCATGCATTTGTGTATGAAATGCATCACAATCATATCAATCATTCATTATCTCAAACATTCCCATTCACAGTCTCAATTATGCCCATGCTCAATCTCATTCCCATTCAAACACATTTATAGTCCCATTTTCATTTATCATCGGACCTTCCAGCATTCAACATATATGTTGAGTAACAATTATTTCACTAAATTCACATTCAAGGAATACTTTTATAATACATTCATAAATCAGAATCTTTGGAACTTCATGTACAAAATTAGTACAATCAATCCACATTTAGAACATAATATATAACAGACAAATATTAAGTGAGACCGTCTAGGTTACTCATAGTACGCTTTAGAAATCTATTGCCTTGAAGTCTCGGTAATGTCTGGATGTTATCGCTCAATGTGCTCCATTATAACATACAATATATACACATATCACAATTTTGCACAATTATGAATACGTACAATGGATGTTCATGATAATTCCGGGTTCCTTATCATTATTCTTTTCACAAAACTCATTCATATATCAATACTCAATTTTTCAATCCAGATTTGTCTAAAAGCATACTTTTGGGCCCACTTTGCATGATTATTCTCATTAGGAATGTGAAGTAATTTGATATCACTTCCTTCTAAAAAATTGTTCTCCCATGTCTTAAGTTTCTAATGATACCAAGATCATTCAATTTGATTTAGTATTTCGAAAGTTATACTCAATTTACTTTGGATTGTTCTTAAAACATAACTATACTTTGTATTCAACTTCAAGTCAGATTCTGAAATTCTTAAAGATAGAATTGAAATTATATCTCTACAGAAAATTTTTATTCATATTTCTCTAGTTAAATTTAAATTAAGAATCATTCAGTTTGGAAATCTACAGATTAAGATATAGTCAAAATATCGAAGTATGTTTAGTGAAATTATTCCAGTTAAGAAATTCCAGTACTCCTCATCATATTCATCCTACATTTATCACTCAATCCTTTCCAAATGGGTTCAAATGGCTCTAAAGTTTGGTGGAGATGAATAACAATCTGTTATGAGTCTATTGGTTTAAAAATCAAGTCATTTTGATGTTGGGAGAAGAAGTTATAACAAAAGGATTGAAAGATGTTCAAAAAAACAATCTCCCTTTAGAAGGCTTCAGGGTCACGATCGTGCCTCTACTGCGAAGTTATGATCATGCAGAAGCACGATCGTGCTTCTCCAAACCCGTCAGCGATGTCACGATTGTGTAATCCTTCCTTCTTTGAAAACTGGAAAATTTCTCCTTCTTCTTCTTCCATTTTTTTTCCAGATTTTCTCATTTTTACACTTTCCAACTAATACATCTTATGCATAAACCATCTTTTCTACTCCCCTTTTAGCTCAACATAACACAACAAATCAAAATACAAAAATCATCATAAACATCAAAACCAACTCATTCACGCATTTCAAACTTTTCTGTACTTTCTTTCATCTGATGCATTTTTTTCACCTTCTTTTATACTTTCACTTCATCAAAAACTTTTCATTTTATCCTCTCTATATCACGACCTCACCAAATCCTCATTCCTTATCATTAAACTCATTTTAATTCATTTCTACAAATACTCCACAGATTCATGCATATCAATAGTAAAAATGAACCCATATATGTATTTCACAAAAACAAAACAGAGTATATATGAATTTCTGCTTTTTTTTTCCAGTTACTCCACTTATCATAACCAATTCAATCTAATTCAATCATCATCAAAATACCATTTACAATACCATAAAGCTTAAAACTTAACTTAGTTGAGTTAGCTAAATTCCCAGCAATTCAAATTTCGGTGAATGGATGAACAATGAGATTTTAACATAAATCAAACACTCTCTATGGACTGCAATTCTTACTTTGATGTAAGAATCAACAACCAAGTTCTCAAACATAAATCACAAGTTGTTTCGGTGTGTACGATAGAGGAAGTGAATTTCAATGTTTTTCGGTGCTTAAGAAAACCAAATAAAGAACAAACTTTAGCTACAGAAATTTTCCTTCCTAAACAAGTGACTGCGTGTTTACTAACTCACTGTTCACATGTCACCAATGCATGTAGGCCATTTGTCACTAAATCATTAGTCCACATGTCACACTATAATGGGTCCATATTTTAACATTTTTCCTAGTCCAAAAATACTCCAAATTTCCAAAATACCTGAAATATTGCCAAAATTGCCAAATCAATGTTAATGTAACTCAATTTAATTTTCAAGACAATAAAATCCACAATTCACATTTATCACTCAATTTTACCTTAAAAATGTCAATGAATGCATACACAATTATATTAATATGCAAAAATCATTATTCTCGTGTATATGTATGCCATATTATGCATAAGCATGAATTATGCTTTCTAATTTCTCATTAACCTCTTATAAACATTATTTTAACCTTAATATAAGTAACAGGATGTTACAGTAGCAGTTTATGATAACCCTATGAGTAGCGAGCCAATCCATGCCTAGGATGACATATATCTCCCTTAATTGTAATATAGTCATGTCTGCTTCTAATTTTGCCTGATCAACTCTAATCAAACACCTCTTGTAGACTTTTGTAATTACTGTGGTACTATCTATCGATGTACTCACCTTTAAACTATGTTTCAATTGCTCTCTATCATAATGTAACTTAAATGCCAGATGCAGTGCAATAAAATAATGCGTAGATCTAGGATCTAGCAATGCATATGCTTCATAATCAAGGATAAGCAACGCACCTGCAATGACATCCGGAAAATCCTGAGCCTCTTGTCTGGTCATAGCATACACTCGAGCTTGAGATTGTGGTCTGTTGCTCTAAGCCTCAATCCTGACAAAAGGACTTCCAGAACTCACTCTGCCTCTGCCTCTGCCTCTCTATCTGGCTCCATTAGCTTGGCTTTGCTAAATAGTAGTCTCACTCACTGATCCCCCTCTCATACCATACTAGGCTCCCATAGTAGCAGGACAATCCTTAACCTGATGATCAAAAGAGTTGCATCTAAGGCAAGCTCCAGATAATCTCCAGCACTCACCACTATGCTTCATCCCACAGTGCTCAAAATTGGGTAATTGTCCCGACACTGTACCTCTTCCATCACTAGACTGTATGAAATTACTCCTTTGTCTGAACCCCGACTGTCTTGATCTAATCGGTGCTTGAAAAGGTCTATTCTGGCACTTACTGAACTTCCTGCCAGAACTACCCTGAACTTCACTGGGGCTCTTCATTTTAGATTCTTGTCTATGTTCTCCCTGATCATCTCTTAGCAATTGCTCTATTTGGATCGACACTGCTCTAAGCTTAGGAAAGCTGCTCTGATTGGTGATTGCTAGCCTTGTTCAAATTTCCATGTTCAACCTATCTTCAAATCTCCTGCACTTGTCTTCCTCAGTAGGAATCAAGGCAGTAGCATATCCTATCGACTCATTAAATCTGATCTCATACTCTGCTAGAGACATTTTACCCTGCTTCAAATCCATAAACTCTTTAATCTTTCTGTCAAATTAGATTTTGGGCAAATAGTTTTCTTTGAAGAGCCTCAGAAAGTCTCCCCAATTTAGATTGCAAGGTCTGGTGGTACTGCCTGGAACAGTCTTCCACTATTGGTAAGCTGGGCCTTACAGTAAGGAAACTGTATAGTCGAACCTTTCGTCTAACTCACAATCCATCTGGTCAAATACTCTCTTTGTTCTCTCTAGTCATTCCTCGACCTCTGCAGGGTTTGTACTTCTATAGAAGTCCACAACTCCCTACTTTTCAAGTTTGTTGTACCTCCTTTCCCTTCTTTTGGGAATTCTTGGAGGCATTACCTCAAGTTGAGGTACAGAAGACTCTCTACTGGCTCTTGCTAATCCTAGGTCAGCTGAGTGTCCTTCCTGATCACCTACGTCGGATGACCTATCATAGACATTAACCCTAATTACTATCTACATTTCTCACTATATTTCATGTTTACCATTCCTATATGTCCCTATAGATGCCAACCATGCTCTGATACCAAAAATATAACACCCCGCTACCATAGAGTACGTACTAGAACATCTTGAGGACATTCCAGAACATAATCTATAATAATGACATATTAGAGCAATCACTACAATCCCTTAATCATGACATCATCTAATATACATAAAAGTCACCAAATTTTAAAACCAAATTGCATTCCTCATTTCATTACATAAAATCTTAATATACATTGTAATTTTACAAAACCATCTAAATATGTACAGTGTTAAAACTAAGTACATTACATGAGGAATTTTACAAAAACTTCTATCTAATCCTTCAGTCTCAGCTGACCGACCTTTAAGTCATTTCTTTACAAAAGTACAATAATTAATCTTCTTGTAGAGTCTGTCTGTCTCTAATGTCCTCTCTTTAACTTGAAATATCAGCGTTGCAATTTTGATGAGCTTTGCGAACTCAGTGATGTAACCATCCTCGATGATTCACCCAATTCGTAGCACATATCAAATCATATAAGCACATAATTCACAACTTTCCATTTAGCAAATTGCACCATATATCATTTATTCCACATACCCAATCTCATTCAATTACATGTCCACATTACAATTCAATCAGTCAATCACACTTAATAAGTGTATAGGCAATATTTATGTGACCCACTTTCAATTATTACATTGTTTTGAATAAGTACCTAAACTGTCCCGTATCTATTGTAGATACCGAGCTCATTGAGATTGTGCATAAACTATCCCGTATCTATTGTGGATACGGAGCTCACTAAGATTGTCCCATTGAAATTGTCTTGTATCTACTGCGGATACCATGCTCATTAAGACTGTCCCTTACCCGTTGCGGATATGGGGCTCATTGAACATATCGAGCCTTTGGCTCTTAACCACATTCTGAGCTTTAAGCTCATTTTCGGTGGTTACTCATGTCAAAACTATCATTATCTTATCATGCATTCATGAATGAAATGCATCACATTCATATTCAATCATTCCCATTCACAATCCCATTTACATATATCATCGGACCTTAGTCCAGCATTCAACATACATGTTGAGTAATAATTATTTCACCAAATTTGCATTCAAGGAACACTTCAATTATCCCGTATTCATGAATCAATACCTTGGACCTTCATAGTCAGAATCAGTACAAAGAATTCCATATTCAAAACAGAATTTGTAATAGACAAATATTAAGTGAGACCGTCTAGGTTGCTTACAGTACACTTCAGAAAGCTATTGCATTGAAGTCCCAGTAATGTATGGATGATAGCACTCAATGTGCTCCTCTATATAAAGCAATACATACATATATCACAAATTTGCACAATTATACACATACTCATTTATGCACATATATGTATACAAAATACGTACAATGCATGTTCATGATAATCATGGGTTTGTTATCATTATTCTTGTCACAATATTATTCATATATCAATACTCAATTAATAAATCCAGATTTGTCTAAAATAAACTTTCGGGTCCACTTTGCATGATTATTCTCATCAAGAAAGGGAAGTAATTTAGCAATACTTCCTTATAGAAAGCTTTTCTCCCATTTATTAAGTTTCTAATGATACTAAGATCATATAATTTGATGCATTATTCCAAAAGTTATACTCAATTTACTTCGGATTGTTCTTAAACTATAACAATACTATGTACCCAAATTCAAGTCAAAATTTGTAATTCTTAGAGATAGAATTGAAATTCAGTCCTTATAAAATTTGTATCCATATGTCTCTAGTTCAATTTAAATAAAAAATCATTCCATTTGGAAATTTACAGATCAAAATATAGCCAAAATACCAAATCATGTTCTGTGAAATCATTCCAGTTAACAATATTCTAGCACTCCTCATCATATTCATCCTAAATTTATCACTCAATATTTTCCTAATAGATTCATATGGCCTTAAATTTTTGTGGAGATGAAAAAAAAAGTGTTATGATTCTATTGGTTTAAGTCTCATGTCATTTGGATATCAGGAGAAGAAGTTATAACAAAAAAAACAAAGGATGTTCAGAACTATCTCTCTTCGGTAGCCATGAAAGTCACAATCGTGCAGATGTCATGATTATGTGCGAGTGAACGATCACGACCCGTGAGATAACGTTTGAAGTTATGATCGTGCTTCTCCAATCACGATCGTGCATCCCTTCTCCTTCACCTAAAATTGGAAAATTTCTCCTTCTTCTTCCATTTTTTTTCAAATTTCACAGACCTATCTTATTTAACTAACACATAAATCATCTTTTCTACTTCCATTTCAGTTCAACATAATATAACACAACGCATATTACCATTTTCTGAATTTTTATTCATCTGCTACATTTTTTCCACCTTCATCAACACTTTCACTTCATTTAAGTTCTCTCTATATCAAGACCTCACCTAATCCTCATTCCTTATCATCTTTAAACTCATTTTAATTCATTTCTATAAATACTCAACAGATTCACACATATACAGTGAAGACCAATCATATATGTATTTCTCCAAAACAAAACAGAGTATATATATTTATCCACTTTCATGAATTTTTGCATCATTTTCATTTTACTCCAATTATCCTAAGTATTTCAGTCCAATTCAAGCACCATCAAAATGCCATTTACAATATCATAAATATCAAAACTCAACTTACTTGATTTAGCTAAATTCCCAACAATTGAGAGTAGTTTTAGTGGTTGAGAAACAACGTGAATAAACAGAACAAACACTCTCTCTAAGGACTAAAATTCTTACTTTAATGTAAGAATCATCAACCAATTTCTCAAACCTAATCAACAAGTTGTTCGGTATGAATGACAAAGGAAGAGAATTTCAGTGTTTTTCGGTGATTCCAGAGAAGAACAATAGCTACAATAACTTTTCTTCCTTGCTGAAAACATGACTTATGTGTACTTCATAATTCATAGCTATATGTCACCATTGCATGTAGGCCATTTGTCACTAACTCATTAGTCCACGTGTCACACTATAATTGGTTCATATTTCAACATTTTTCCTAGTCCAAATACTTCAAATTTTCAAAATACCCAAAATATTACCAAAATTACTAAATCAATTTTAATACAGTCTGATTTACTTTTTAAGACAAAAAAATCCACAATTCCCATTTATAAATCAAATTTACCTGAAAATGACAATGAATGCATGTACAATCATATTAATGTGCAAAAATCAGTATGCTCGTGTATATGTATGCCACATTATGCTTAAGCATGAAATACCCTTTCTAATTTCTCATTAACCTCTTATAAATACTATTTTAGCCTTAACATAAGTAAGAGGATGTTACAACTTACCTTTGGCTTTCTACCATTCCAAGGTTCATAGTGAGTCCGGTTCATTACTGCCTTAGTGGGTGAGATATTTAGGAGATACACAACAGTTGCCACCACTACTACCCAGAACATCTTTGGAAAACCATTTGCAGTTAGCATACTTCATGTCGTTTCAACCACAGTTCGGTTTTTTCGCTCCACTACACCATTACGTTATGGTGTTCGAAATGCAGACAATTCCCTTAGAATACCACTGTCCACACAAAAACATCAAACTCATTAGAACAAAATTCCCCTCCTCGATCTATGCGAAGTTTTTGAATTTGATACCCACTTTGATTTTCAACTAGAGCCTTAAATTTCTAAAAACATTCAAAGGTTTCTGATTGTCATTTTAAGAAATAAACCCAATTCATATGGTTGTAGTCCTCAATAAAAGGCAAAAAATATCGACTCCCATCATGCAACTATGTTTTCATAGGCCCGCATAGATTAGCATGCATAAGTTCAAGACATTTTAAGGCTCTCCATGATTTTCCATTAGGAAATGATACTCTAATATGCTTCCCAAAGGCACGTCCTTCACAAAAATCAAGGCTAGAAATTTTTGACAACCCAACAACCATATTCTTTTCTGTCAACATTTTTAGCCTTTTAACATTCAGGTGTCCATAATGCAAATGCCACATTTTTTCATCAACAATTTTAGTAACCAATGCACACTTCTCAATGTTTGACATATCTAGCGGAAACATATTATTTTGTACAATTGGAATACTAAAAGGTTTCTGACTAGATTTCTTTTCCATAGTGGAACAACAAATCATTATCATATCCACCTTTTATCAATTTTCCAACACTAAGCAAATTATGAGCTAGAATAGGGTAAAATTGCACATTATGGAGGAGTTTTACATTACCCTATGAGGTTTTGATGACAATTATACCGTTTTCTTCAACTTGGACTTGTTTGTTATCTCTAAGTCAAACTTCAGTTTTGAGTGATTCATCGAGGTCTTTGAATAGCGTCCTAGCTCCAGTCATATGATTTGAACATCCACCATCAATAAACCAAACATCAGTTGTTGCATTAATAGGGGAATGAGCTATGAAAATTTTACTTTCCTCATCAACCTCCTCAACATAATTGACATGCTTATGCTCATCTTTTTGTTTTTCCCAATACTCTGCTTCTTTATGCCCAAGTTTGTTGTAATAATGACATTTGACGGTGCTCTTGAATTGTCGTTGATCTCCATTATGACCACAATCTCTGCTTCTACCACGAACTCGGCCTCGGAAGGCACCTCTGCCCTATTTATGGACACTGAATTATCTGTCTTCCCCTTATAGGAAGGCTCCCCCTTAACTTGAAAGGCTTTCTCCTCCATCTTTTCATGAGGTCTACTAATTCTAGCCTCATGCGCCAATAAGGAATTTCTCAATTCATCAAAGTTATAAGTTGAGATGTCATTAGCTTCCTCAATTGCACTAACAACAGGATCATAATCCCTAGTGAAACTCCTCAAAACTTTACTAACGACATATTCATGCACAAGCTCTTTTACATTCATAGCTAGATTCTTAAAACTGTCGTGAAGGGTATGTAATTTAATGGGAATTACCTTCTTGTCTCCCAAATACTCTTTCTTAAGAATCTCCCAAGCCTCTTTAGCAGTCGTTGCTACAGCAATTTGAGGAAATATCTCATCATCCGGTGCCTATTAGATCAACAATAGAGCTTTAGCATCCTTCTTGCAACTTTCCCGCAATTGTTAATTAGGTTGACGTGGTGCTAGATATAAAACAATTCTGGATCGATGAATAACATTGTAAACAAACCTGAATCCATTTCCTTTGATGTTGTTGTTATTCATTTATGGAATATTGTGAGTGGAATGTGTTGCAAAAAGAAAATCAAACATGAAATCGTGTTGAGTTTGCCATGTTTTATTTGCGATAAATTTCCTGTTTCTATAAAGATGTGTTTATGCTTGTTGAGAAAGGACCGCAAAGCTTAATTCTTGAAACAAAAAGATTTGGTCTTACCGTAAGTTTTCATAAACCAATTTAAGGTTGTTGTGTTATATTTCTTCAAAGATATGTGTTTATAGTTATTGAAAAGTAACGAAAATGTGTGGTTTTTGAAAATAAAGGTAGAATATTACATGATTTTCTCGAACCATTATTGAAGAAGATGGTGTAGCGTTCCATAGGCAATAGAAAGGCAGACACTGGCACATACACTACACGCGCTAGACGCTGCCTTTCTGCCAGCAGACGTTGGCACGCATACGCCAGATGGACTTCTAGGCCCAAAAATCATATTATGGGTTGATTTGTTTTTGTACCTTTGGGCCATTAAAGATTAAGATTGAGTTAATAATGATTATGAACCAATTATATGGATTTTAGTTTCGGGTTATATTATGCAACATTAATTATTAAGTAATTAAATTATGGCCTTTAAGCTTTAAAAAAACAATTTAAGGATGGGACATAATGGATTATTTAATTCAAAATTGATTCTCTATACATAATATAAAATAATCAATCACTACAAGAAAAAAGGCATTTTGCGACTTTTTTAAAACGTCACAAAATGTCCAAAAATGTCACAGAATGTATTCTGCGACATTTTAAAGAATGTCACGGAATGTGGTGTAAGCAAAAGGTTTCTACAACGTTTTATATAAAATATCACGTAAAACACTAACATTCCAAGACGTTTATAAAAACGTCACTGAAAGTTCTAACATTTCGCAACGTTTTTAAAACGTCACAAAATGTGAAGGAATCCGTGACGTTTTTAAAAACATCGCAGAATGTCTTCCACGATATTTTTATTATTATTTGTATTATTTTTTCATTTTTTGTAATCATATTAATTTAATAATTTTTAAATTTTAATAATTTTTTAAA
>JAOQMP010008170.1:0-13354 GCA_027563575.1 Erythroxylum pedicellare
GTTCATTTATTTCTAATATTATTATTATTTGATTGTCACCAAAATTAATAATCGTGAAGTCCTCTTGACTTAACAATAGCATGGTGAAAGGATGAA
Source organism: Erythroxylum pedicellare (assembly GCA_027563575.1). Classification (NCBI taxonomy): domain Eukaryota; kingdom Viridiplantae; phylum Streptophyta; class Magnoliopsida; order Malpighiales; family Erythroxylaceae; genus Erythroxylum; species Erythroxylum pedicellare. The sequence goes on from JAOQMP010008170.1 coordinate 97, forward strand.
TTGAACAACAATTATCTATGGGAGGGTTCGTGATAACCATGGGTTTGTTTGCCAAACCACTTACTTTCTGTTCAATTAGGGGTCATGATGTGTTTCTAGATGTCACTTATGACTTGCTTGGATTAAATGTTAATCTAAGTGGCTAACATAACCGGGAAACTAATAGGTCACACGTATAAGAGTGGCTCAGAGGATTCATAAAATGGTTTTCGATAGAGATTAATTATATGGAGAGTAATAGAACTAAACAGATTCTGATGAGATTGGGATATGTCCCGATGAGATCGCAACATCGATATTACTGAAACAGGTCTTTGCTATTTTTCCACACCTGGAACCCGGTAGGATCGACCCTAGTGTGACTAGACCACCTCAGCATTATATATATATTGTGGCAATGTGGACGATGAGAGTCTTCTTTAATAATTTGTATTTATTGTCTTTAAATGATAGAAGACAAAAACAATAAAAGACAAAAAAGCTAAAAGGGAAGATTGATGTTTGTAAGAAAGGCTTTTTAACAAGTATATAAAAACCATCTTTCAAGCTTCTCTTTTAAGCTTTATCATCTTCTTTTCTCTTCTTTCTCTTTAATGTTTTTGATCTCCATAGAAAAAAGTAGAGAGCTAGCACACTTATCTTTGTTCTAGCCATTTCCAGATCAAAGAGTTTGATTTAGTTAGTTTCCTCGATCTTTGTGTGGATACCGTTGGAGGCAATCTATTTTGGTCATTGTGGTTTGCGACAACCCAATGAGTAGAAGATCAAAGAATGGAGGAGACTACACACAAGGTACATGGTTTTTATATGAATGATTGATTTATGTAAATGCCATGAATCCTATATATATATATTATAATTGAGAATTTTCAGCTAGGTTTAATGGTATTTCCTTGTATAGGCATATAGATCCTGGACTTCGGGAAAGTTTCAGAATAAATTTTTTTGTTTTCCATACCGCGTGTATATGATGAATGCACCAGGATTTTCCTACAATGGTATTAGAGCCACTTATGCCCCGTATAAAGGAGAAACCATAACATATGCGATGCTACGGATTGGTTGCATGCATAGAGATAATATTTTCGAAATTTTCTTACCATATTTTCTCATGAGATGTTGCTAAATATTTTTATGGAAGGAAAAAATTTATCAATGTGATTTGTTATGTTTTTGCTAATTAATTCCCTACTTCTCTGGTTACTGTGTTTATGCACATTACATGAACAGACATGCTTGCAAATTCGAGAATAAATTATAGAAAAAAAATTTGGGATTTTCTTTCACCAACCTCTTTTGAGATGTTTATAAAATGTCTATGAAGATGGAAAAAAATGTTTTCGAGTTGAATGAATATGTATTTGATAATTTCTTGTGTGCTGTTGGGAATGTCTATGTTAAGGAACACAAATTTTGGATTGGCTTAGTTACTGAGGTTGGTTGAGTTTTTCTTAGAAATAAATTCTGAAAAAATTCATGGAATATATTGTGAACATATTATAGCCTCTATAATTTGCTCAGAATTTATTGAAATGTTTTCAATGATTTTTTAAGCAAAAGACATGGCTGGACAATTTTGAGAAAACTATTGGACCCGATTTGTTTAAAGTGTTGATTTTGTGTTTTTCGGTTTCAATTCCTCGAATCATTTTCTATGTGATGAGAAATATGTTACTTTGATTTTATATACATTCCAAACTGATTTGCTTGAAATTAGGTTTCCAAAAATTTTTAGATGTCAAATATGTCATATTAGCGTCTAGTTGGTGTACTCAATTGTCTTGATTGTTTTAGCCGTCAATAATTATGTGACAAATGCCAAAGTATTCTTGATGAAGTGGAGAGTACCTAGATATACTTAGAGTGATATTTTGATGTTCTCAAATTATTTGGAAATCTAAGAGAATAATATTGTATTAATCTATTTTGAGTATTTTATATCTAGTATGAATAGATATGGCAAGCATAATACAATTAAAGTGTTTAATTAGTACATCAGAGTAGAGGGTATTACACTTGGTATATTGGTATTATAAATTTGAATTGAAAACATACGAATTGAGAAATTAGTCAATGCCAACATTAGAAAGCAATTCAGTTCAAGAGTTGAATCGAACGTCAAATCTTTAGATGCATAACACGTTACAACCTATATTGGAAAACCTTATAAGATGATTGCATTAAAGAATGCATGCTAGGGTTAGTTAGGTGGGATGATAGATAATTATGGATATAGATTCAATGTGATTGATGAAACATCCTAAATCATTCCATATAGTCATTATGACTATAATCCTACGACTTAAAAGAGACCAGAGTATGAAATCCCTCACACATAATATGAAAACTAATGCCTTCCATTAATATAGGGAGAACTATAATTTTTTTAGAGTTAGGGTTGTTGGTTAAACCCAAGCCCTCTCTATACAGATATGTTTGAACCATAGAAATAAGATTTTTGGATTACTGGGTCGATTTTCACTAGAAACATTGATTTGTTGAGTAAACTCAAGGTCAACGTAGATAGAGGCACAATTGGTAGTGTACATCAGATATACGTGTGTCAAAAGTTAATAACCCAATGTGTGTGCATGCATCACAATTTGATATCATTAGACGATATTTGCATTTATGATGCAACTGATATAACTGATACTTACCGATTGACATAACATGGTTTATTGGGTAAACCCAAGGTCATTCTTAGTAATGTTGGATATTGACCCATTAGGACATTTTGTCATAATTTTTCTTGGATTCGTAGTGAGGGCTATGGATTCTTTGAAACTAGTAAGAGCTATATACATGTCATGCAAGTCCTTATGATCATGCATTTATTTGTATTCTAACATTCTTCCTATCTTCATATTTAGGTTGAATGAAGATGTCTTCCAGTGTGAATTTGCGCTCACTTATGGATTTTAACAAATTAACTGGACCCAATTTTCTTGATTGGCTGAAAAATATGAGAATTGTTCTCATATTTGACAAGCTAGGCTATGTCCTAGGCGTTCCACTTCCTGATCCACCTACTGTTGATGCTTCTGAAGAGGATCAAAGAGCATATCGTAAGCATCTCAAAGATAGTGACTTGATTACCTGTATTATGCTAGTTTTGGGCTCGGGTCCCGTGACTAATCCTGAGGCGACCATTTGAGATGGTCAGGTGAAGGTCATGCACGAGGAGAGTTGAAAACATTCAATTGGTTGGAAAAAATGTTATCAACAGTAGCGGGTTTGCCACGGCAAAGTAATTGTTTCGCTGTGGCAAAACTATAGAGTTATCTCCATAGACCCTTCGAGTGAAGTTTGCCGTGACAAAGTCCCCAGATCAAGCACAAATACCTCTCGAGAAAGATTCAACACAGCAAACTCTTAGCCTTGCCACGGCAAAACCTTCGGACAAAACCTAGAAACCCAATAATCCACACTAATATATATACACACAACATTAATTCCAACTCTATCATACACTTCTATTTCTAACCCCAACAATAACAACTCAATCACAAGATACATATGCACATATACAAAAGAAACTTCTTCAAATCTAAATTTCATTACTAAATTAAAGAGTTTGAACAGGTTTAGTTACATATCAAAAGCCACAACATTGGCTTAATACAAAAATACAAAATACAATAAAGGCTCATACTGACATGCTTATAAAGCTATCCCAAAGATAGTCAAACTAACTTAGTTACAAAAGTCTCTAATCTTAGAGTTGCCAATCTTTTTGCAAGGATCACCAATTCTTTTGGTAACGAGTCACACAATTTAAGCATGTATGTATATATATGTACATATACCTCTATACGTCAATTCAATCTAGCAACCCAATTATTAACAATTCTAGCTCAAAAGCTCATATTTAAGGAATGTCATCACATAAAATAGATCATGTACATTAACCATCAAAACTTAACACTTAAGTATGCTTCATACTTAGTAATTCAAAATGCAAGGCACAAATAAATGGCTCAAGGGTCCCATGAAACAAAATGGAGAAACTGAAGTTTATACCGTGAACAAAACGAGTCTGATTCTTAGGATCTCATATGCCACAAGCAGGCATCCGGGAGAAGGCTTTAGTCAACATGCATGTGAAGAACAAAATAGTTCCTCTCTTTCCCAATCATAAGCAATTCTTATGCTCAAATCCATTTCATCATAGAATCAAATTTTCATAATTTTTTATGCTTTTTCCTATTTGATCCACGCAAAATGTCATGACATCATACAATGCATAACATGGTAATAAGTCATCATGCCTTTCATAACAATCACAACAATTCAATTCAAACAATTAAACACTCAAGCAAACAAGAATTTACTAATCATCACAATAACCATAAACATATTACCCATCTCAATTGCTTAAAATCCAAGTTCAATGGTTCCTTTCCTCTTGCTCTTGGGTAGGGTTTTCTTGGTCTCCTAAACACAAACACATGTTCCATTCAAACCAATATTCCAATAAAAAATTTGTAAAGCTTTAATAATTAAGAATAAATAAAAAAATTGAGCTTTAACCTAAACTACCCATAATTTGTCTAGGTCAGAAAAACTAAAACCTAGTTTAGAAATCCATAACCATTCCAACTAGGGTTTCTTTTCCTTATTCTCTCACAAACCCATTTCTCTACCCAAATGAGAAGAAAAATGAAGAAACTTACCTTAAGCTTAGCCCAATCCTCTTCTTCCCATGTTTTCTTTCTTCTTCCCTAGCCTCCCACGATTTTCTTCCGTTCTTTCGTTCTTTCTCATGTTCTTCTCTTCTCTTCTTTCCCTCTTTCACAATTCTCTTCTTTTCTCTTCTTATTCAAGAAAACAATTTGTCTTAGTTTTTCCAATTATACCCCTCCTTTCCTTTGTTCTTCTAATTTTACCCTTCTTTCATTTAATCTAAAGACTACTTACTCCTTAGGCTATTTAAACACCATACTATAACTTAATTCTAACATTCTCTATTTAATAACTCTAACTTCCATTCATGCTTGCTAATTTAATAATTAAATCCTAAGAAAATAAGATAATAAGACATAAAAATAAAGAAAATTTTGGTTCCAATAGCTAGCCTCTATATGACCAGAGCTGCAAAAGCAGCATGAGTCTATGGATGCTAATACCATAGTGTTTCATCTTAAAGAGCTTTTTGATAAGCAAGCTTATTCTGAAAGGTTCGAGACCTCGAGGCTGCTCTTCACGAATTAGATGACTTCGGGGACATCTACAATGCAGTATGCACTGAAGATGAATGGTTATATTAAGAGGTTGGCTACCTTAAATTTTGTTATGGACTATGAATTAAGTGTTGACTTAATTCTAGTTGGATTGTCTGATAGTATTCACAATTTGTGTTGAACTATTGAATGAACTAAATCTCCACGACAATCCCTAAGTTTATCAATTTGCTCAAAACAGTAGAGCAAGCTGTCAAGAAGGATAGCAAGCTAGTGCTAGTGGTGGATTCTTCTTCTTCTGGTTCAAGAAAAAAGAACCTAAAGAAGAAAAATTCTAAGAATCTGAAAGGAAGTGCAACCAAAAACAAATTCAAAGAAACTGTGCCGAAAGGAACTTATTTCCATTATGGCAAAAATGGCCACTAGAAGCAAAACTGTTAAGTCTATCTAGAGTCCTTAAAGAAGAAGCAAGCATCAGATGCCTCAACTCCTTCAGGTATGTTTATCATTGAGGTTAATATTATTTCTGATCATAACATATAGGTATTAGATACTAGTTGTGGCTCACACATATGTAATGATATGCAGGACCTTAGGGATAGTAGACAGCTCATAAAGGTAGAATTAGACCTGTACGTGGGCAATAGAGAAAAAGTTGCTGCATTAACCATAGACACTTATTTTTTTCACTCCCCAAAGGGCTTATAATCAAACTGTATGATTGTTATTTTAACCTATTTTTAAAAAGAACATATTATCTATTTCTTATTTAAATAAAGCTGGTTTCCATTTAAATTTCAATAGAAATGGTTGTTATATTAGTTTGAATGGAATGCTTTATGGTACTGGTAGATTATTCAATGGAATTTACATATTAGATATATCACATCCAATTATAAATGTCAATGATATGAAAAGACATAAACGAGATAATTTAAAATTAACTTACTTATGGCATTGTCTCCTTAGCCATATAAATGAGACATGCATAGCTAATTTTCAAAAGATTGGTAGTTTAGGGTCATTTGATTATGAATAATATGACATGTGTGAATCTTGTTTATTAAGCAAGATGACTAAGTTACCCTTTAAGGGAAAGGGTGAACGAGTGATTGGAGTATTAGACCTAATACATTCAGATGTATATGGTCCGATGTCCATCTATGCCAGAAGTGGTTTTCTTTACTTCATTACCTTTATCGATGACTATTCTCGATATGGGTATCTATATATGATGAGATACAAATCTGATGCATTTGAAAAGTTCAATCAATTCAGAGATGAAGTAGAAAACCAACTTGGGAAAGGTGTCAAGACACTACGTTCCGATCGAGGTGGGAAATAGTTAGACTAATAATTTTTAGATTATCTCAAAGATAATCGGATTTTATCTCAATGGACTCCACCTTACACACTGGCCGCAAGGAGAAATCAAACCTTATTAGACATGGTACGGTCGATAATGCTTTGCAAATTTACCAAAATCCTTTTGGGGGTATGCACGTGAGACAACTATTTGTTTACTAAATAGAGTTCCATTAAAGACAGTTGATATTACTCTATATGAGATGTGGTCTAACAAAAAACCTACCTTTCTCATTTGAAAGTTTGAGGTTGTCCGACGTATGTGAAGCGGATATAGTCAGATGAACTTGATGGGGAGTCCAACAAGTGTTTGTTCGTAGGATATCCTAAAGAAACAATAGGATATCAATTTTACCTTGTTGAGGGACAAAAAGCATGTTGTCTTTTTAAAGAAAGAGTTTCTTTTAAAAGAAGATAATGGGAGAAAATTTGAACTTAAATAAGTTCAAGGTATTCAAACAAACACAAATCAACTGCCTGAACCTGAGACTGTGACTTATGCAGATGAAGTGATAGTTCAACCTTATTCAACACAGGAATTTTTTAGGTCACATAGGATACACTCTGTTCCTAAGAGATATGGATTTCTCATAATTGAATAGAATGATGTATTACTTCTAGAAGATAGTGAGCCTACTACCTATGAAGAGGTTTTGAAGAGTTCAGAGTCTAAGAAATGGCTTAAAGCCATGAAAGCAAAAATGACTTTTATGTATGAAAACCAAGTATGGACTTTGGTTGAGGCCCCCAAAGGAATAAAATCTCATAGGTAAAGAAAACTGACATGAATGGTAATGTGATTACCTATAAAGCAAGACTTATGGCCAATGGTTTCCTTCAAAAACAAAGAATTGAATACGACGAGAGCTTTAGCTCAATAGCAATGCTTAAATCCATTAAGATACTCCTAGCCATTACTGCTCATTATGATTATGAGATATGCCAAATCGATGTGAAGATAGGTTTTCCAAATGGAAATCTAGCCGAGGATGTGTATATGACACAACCCGAGGGCTTCATCTCCTATGATGGCGAAAAGGTATGCAAGTTTCAGAAATCCATCTATGGATTGAAACAAGCATCCAGGAGTTGGAATATTCACTTTGATGAGATAATCAAGGAGTTTAGTTTCTCACAAAATCCGGATGAACCCTGTGTGTATAAGAAGGTTAGTGGGAGTGCAATCGTATTCCTTGTGCTATATATAGATGACATATTATTACTAGGAAACGATGTCTCCATGCTACAATTTATAAAGATTTGGTTATCTAAACAATTTCCCTTGAAAGATCTCGGTGAAGCAACTTATATCCTCAGGATAAAGATTTATATAGATAGATCAAAAAGGTTGCTTGATCTTTCACAATCAATAAACATAGATAAGATGCTAAAGAGATTTAGTATGGAGCAGCCCAAGAGAGGGTATCTTCCTATGACTCATGGGATAACACTCTCGAAATCTATGTGTCTTAAGACACAAGATGAGAGGACACGCATGAATATGACCCCATATGCATCTGCAATAAGATCTATCATATACGTTATATTATATATAAGACCTGATGTATCATATGCTATAAGTGTTATAAGCAGATACCAATCGGATCCTGGTGAGGGTCACTGGATGGATATCGAGAACATCCTCAAGTACTTGCGAAGGACTAAGGATGTTTTCTTGATATATGGAGATGGAAATATAAAAGTAAGCAGGCATACAAATGCCAGTTTTCAATCTGATAAGGATGATTCCAAATCTCAATCAGGTTATATATTCACATTGAATGGTAGGGCATTCAGTTGGAAGAGTTCCAAATAAGAGACAACTGTCGATTCAACAACTAGGGTAAAGTACATTGCTGCTTCAGATGCAGCAAAGGAAATAATTTAGATCAAGAAGTTTATTACTGAACTTAGTGTGATTCCTAGTAGTGATGGGCCCATACAGTTGTATTCTGACAACAATGGGGCTATTGCGCAGACGAAGGAACCAAGGTTTCATCAAAGGTCCAAGCACATACCCCACAGATATCATCTGATTAGGGAGATCATTGGTCAATGATTCACATTGTCACAGAATAACTTTGATTCTCATGTACTCGCCTATGATATTAGATTCCAAGGCGATTGTCTTTAGATCAAGTAGGAGATTTGTTAGAGTAATGCCCTAAAGACAATCGTCTTTAGCACGTTTTGTACAAAGTTATGTACATACTTTATTTTTAATAATAAAAGAAGGCATATTTCATTAATTTGGTGTTCATTATTTATGAATTGATTTTGATCTATAAGCCAATTAATGAAGTCCATAATATATGACATAGTATGAAGGAAATCATGATGTGATCATACTACTGAGATTCCTATCATATGTAATTATGTCAGTATCTAAATTATCCTTAGTCTTAGGATTAATGAGATTGGACATGGTTAATCCAAATAGACTAGCACATGTCAAACTCTTTGTTTGATCAAGTAGTAGATCTCAGAAACTGTAAACATAAGATGTTTAAAGTTAAGATATGGATGCTTACTAGAGGTAGTAAGTACATTGGATGTCTTACCATGAGATCATCACATGGATGTCTTATTCTAATGTCCGTGATAATCTTATCATAGCAATGGTGCAAGTGTCCTTAGACTTGAGGTAATCAAAGATATCTTGGTTACTTAAAACAAAATGGGTTTCTCTCACAATGGTCTCCTCCTGCAACTCCACAACATAATGGAGTTTCTGAGAGAAGAAATCATACACTATTAGATATAGTACATTCCGTGAAGAGTCATGCAGTCCTTTCTATATCCTTTTGGGGATACACAATTGAAACCACAATTTATCTTCTAAATAGAGTTCCATCTAAATCGATTGATAAGACACCATATGAGATATGGACTGGTAGAAGACCAGGATTATCACATTTAAAGATTTGGGGATGTGACACTAATGTGAAGCATGCTATATCTGATAAGCTTCAAGCTAAATCAGATAAATGAAATTTTGTGGGATATCCGAAAGAAAGTTTCGGTTATCAATTTTATCATCCTATATAGCAAAAGGTGTTGTCTCAAGACATGCTACATTCTTAAAAAGAGAATTTATTCTTAAAAAAAGTATTGGAAGTGAGGTTGAACTTAGAGAAGTTCAAAAGCCACAAATTCACATCAATATAAAACAAGAACCTCAAGTTAATACATATGATGCACAATCAAGAGTTCAAGAAACATATAGTCCACAACAAACTAGTAGGATACGTCATCCTCCCACTAGATTAGATGTACATATTGAGCATGGAAAGGATAATGTATCACTCATAGATGATGAGCCTATTACTTTTAAATAAACAACATCAGATATTGATTCTTTAAAATGGCAAGAAGCCATGAAATTCAAAATGAAATCCATGTACACTAACTAAGTATGGACTTTGGTGAAGGCACCAGAAGGTATAGTACCTATTAGGTGAAAATAGATCTTTAAGAGAAAAAGTGACATGGATAGAAATGTACATACGTAGAAAGCAAGTTTGGTGGCGAAAGGTTACAAACAAAAACAAGGAGTTGATTTTAATGAAACTTTTTTGCCAATAGCAATGCTTAAATCCATAAAGATTTTATTGGCTATAGCGACATGCTATAGCAACATATCATGGTTATGAAATTTGGCAAATGGATGTCAAAATAGCATTTCTCAATGGGAATTTGCAAGAGGATGTGTACATGACACAACTTGAGAGTTTTGAATCCAAAGAATTTGCTGATCATGTATGCAAGTTGCAAAGGTCCATTTATAGACTTAAGCAAGCGTCAAAGAGTTGGACATCTGTTTTGATGAAACAATCAAAGAGTTTGATTTTATCAAAAATTCGGATGAACCTTTTATTTAGAAGATGGTAAGTGGGAGTGCATTCGTTTTTCTAGTGCTTTATGTGGATGACATATTGCTTATTGGAAATCACATTTCAATTCTCCAGTCTGTTAAGATATGGTTATCTAAGAACTTTTCCAGGAAGGATATGGGAGAAGAAGCCTATGTACTAGGTATAAAAATCTATCGAGATAGATCAAAAAGGTTGCTTGGATTATCTCAATCCATGTATATAGATAAAGTGTTAAAGAGGTTTAGCATGGAGAATTCCAAAAGGGGATTCTTACCCATATCGTATGGGATTTCTCTCTCACAATGTATGTGTCCACAGATAGAAAAGGAGAGAGATAAAATGGATTATATTCCATATGCTTCGACAATTGGATCAATCATTTATGCGATATTATGTACTAGACCAATTATTGTTTATGCTTTGAGCATAACAAGCAGATATTAAGCTAATCCCGGTGAAGATCACTGGATGGATGTGAAAAGCATCTTGAAGTACTGAAGAAGGACTAAAAATATTTTTCTGGTCTATACAGGAGCTGAGCTGAGAGTTCACGGTTATTCAGATACTAGTTTTCAGTCTGATCAAGATGATAGTAGATCACAGTCAGGTTATAATTTTACTCTTTATAGTGGTGTGGTTAGTTGGAAGAGTTCCAAACAACCAACCATCGCAGATTCAACGACTGAAGTAAAGTACATTTCAGTGTTCAGAGGCAGCAAAGGAAGTAGTTTGGATCAAGAAGTTTATCACTGAACTTGGAGTAGTTCCTAGCATTGTTGAGTCCATAGTATTGTATTATGACAACAACAGTGCTATTGCGCAAGCAAAGGAACCGAGGTCTCATCAACGGTCCAAATATGTACTTAGGAAATTTCATTTGATCAAGGAGATAATGGAGCGAAAAGAAATAACATTGGAGCAAGTACCCACTAAAGAGAATCTAGCAGATCCTCTTACTAAGTCATTGTCTCAAAAGAGACATGATCGTCATATGGATGGATATGACATTACATTAATAGGTGATTGACTTTAGTACAAGTGGAACATTGTTATTTTATTCCCTTGTAGTCAATCCATTGGGTACAAATTAATGTATGATATTATATTTTAATTAATGAAAAGGCGTTATTTATCTTTGTGTATTAATTTCATTAATGTTTTATGTTTTAATACTAAAGATAAAATCCTTGGAATAATTACCGTATAATTAAAATTATGATGAGATCATAATTATGAGATTCAATTTACACTTACGTGTTATTTCTAAATATTCCTAGTTGTAGTTTCGTTAAGACTAGATATTATTAAAACGGTAAAATTAGCACACTTTATGTTTCTTTCTTATGAAGAAAGTAATTGATCTCATAAATTAAAGTATAGAGATACTTAAAACTAATGTGTTAGTGATTATTAGAGAATAAGTCACTAAACTGACCTGATTATAAGAATTCTTAATAGAATATCACTTATGTGTCTATGGACTATCTTATAATGATCACATGAATTTAGAGTCAGGGTTAGGAATGATATATAAGATATGTTTTGGCAAGAGTTGTCACCTAACGGATCTAGGAGTCACATAAGATGTGATTGATAAAGTTGTTATCTACCTAATTTAAGTATAGTTGGCTTGTTGAGCAAACTCAAGGTCAACTATACTTGAATGGGATCTTAGCCCACTAGAGAGATTAAAGTAATCTTTCCGAATAGTAGTGAGGGCTATTATTTCGAATAAATAGTGGGAGTAACCAAATGTATGATTAAAGTCCTAATCTTATTTGGTAGTCATGGCATATAATTGATTACTTTTTTTCCTTACACTTTTATTTTTTTCTTAGTGGAATCTACCTTATTTAGTATAGTTGATATTAAGTTAGTGAACTCAAGTTCTTAGACATAGGATATGTTTGAGAAAAGTTCTCAAAAGTTAGACAGAAAATTGTATGTTCATTATGCAATTTTGTTATAATCCCTATTGACAATATGGCGACAAAGTTGTAGAGATATGTCAAAACTATATAGATGACAAAATGTATTGACATTTTGAGTTGACTAATGTCTCGTAAACTTGGACAATGACATGTAAGATGTATGTCAACACCATGATAGCAAAATGCAAAGGGATGCATGGAGTAGGGCGAAAAGGTATAGTACTTTGATGAAATTGTTCCATTTAATTTAGCCTACTAAAAGCATAACTATGGACTACAATTAAAGGTGTAGCAACAGTATGATAATAGTTGTTATTAGAAGAAAAATGATTTCATGTTTTTTCTTGCCTATATGTGATATGATAGAGATCATATGTATTTTTAATTCATGCTTATAAGTATTTGATACTGAATTTCGATTCAACATTATTGTAATGTTTAAAGCATGATAAGAAATAGATTGTTAAGTAAAAGTAATTAATCCACGTTTATGCAAATAGTTTGTATATATATTGGATCAAAGGAGACTTATGCTTAACATAAATGGCAAGAATAAAAGGTTGGATAACCGCGACAATCCTTTTATGTCATGTTGGTTAAATCAACAAAACGAGAATTATAAAGTTACATATAAGGATACGTGTATCCTTTTTGATTATGAATCATATGAAACTTGTTAAAGTTGTCAAGTTGAAGAATAACCAAATCGACCTTTGGTGAAAGTATGATGTTGGTATTGAATTATTAAATCTTATACATATGATGTATTGGATAGAATAATAATTCATAAAAAGGATAATACTTAAATTTCATTAGATTACTAATGAATTTATATGATATAGTCATATGTATTAAACGAAATGTTGATTTAAAAATTTGAAAAGTTCAAATTGTTTAAATCTAA
>JAOQMP010008245.1:0-13345 GCA_027563575.1 Erythroxylum pedicellare
TGCATAATGTTAGCATACACACACGTGAATTTGATTATTGCACACATTACAATGAATTGTTCATGCACTCATTTGACATTTTCCGGGTATAAATGATTGGTTTAATGTGATTATAATGTGAATTATGGATTATGTGTCTTAAAAATTGAGTTGGAATGTATAAGTAGTGAATTAGAATTTTTGATGAAATATCAGAATTTTTAAAATTTAAGCGTATTTTTGAACTAGGAAAAATGCCAAGTGGCATAACAATTGAAGAATGATAGTAGAAATAAGAGTCAAATGGTAGTGGAAATTTTTATGAATGACATTAAGATTTAATTCAAATGGCAGTGGAAATTTTTATGAATGACATTAAGATTTAATGACATATATCATTGAAAATTGGGAGACAATTAGAGTAGAAATTGGAGACAAATGGACTAGTTGAATAAAAGAACCAATTAGAGACCACAATAAGACGACAAGTGGCAAGTGACAAGTGTCACAACACTTGCCACTCATCACTCACAAATTTTTACCCAAAAAGACCATTTTATGGTCTTTCACTTGTCCATTTACGATACGTACTTCCTTTCTTCATCTTCTTCAAATTATTTCATCTTTCTCCCCTTCACTCATGACCATCCCACCTCACCCTTATCATGTTGATTTTTGTCCAACTCTTTCACTTTGTTTCTTCAAGATTCATTGTCTTCTCCATATTGTTACTAAAAGATCCAACCTATTCCACCTTAAAAGGGTGATGCTCGTATATATTGGAGGGGCTAGGGTTTCATGGTGATTGAAGAAGCTTTAGGTAAATTAAGTAACCTATTAATCTTCATGGCTTTGATGAATGAAACATATTTTGATGTTAGTTAAGAGTTAATGATCCTAAAATGAGGATGGGTACATGCCAAAAACTTGATTGAGTAATGTGGATAGATTAACGTCTTATTTTTGTGTTTATCATGATCATTAAAAATGGTGTATAAAGAAGTGCAAAAAAATTGATTTATGAATGTATATTGTTATATTTTGTTTTTTATGTATAAAAACGTGGATCATTGGTTGTTTTAGAAATGGATTGGATTGATGTTGAATTTAAAGAAAAGGTAAGTTTAGTATCTTGAAAAGGGAAAAACTAGGACGAAAGTTTAGAGACAAAGTGACAATGGTGTTTAAAATATGTTGGAATATGTTAGCTGTAACATTTTCTCTAAATATACAACTGTATTTTAGCCATGAATTGATCTGTAGATATCTAAATGGAATGATTTTTTATTTGAATTAAATTAGAGACATATGGCTACATTTTTCACGAAGACATCGAATTCCAATTTTGTCTTTAATAGTTTCAAAATTTGACTTGAAGTTGTGTACTGAGTGTTAAAAGTTGAAGATGAATATATATATATATCTATGTATATGTTCTGTTTTTAGTGTTCATGATCAATCATGGACTATAATTTGTTTATGTATCATATTGAGTTGAAAAGGAGTTAAGAATGATGGGAAAATTGTTAGGCCCCATTTTTGGAGTCCAACTATCATTCTGGTATCACAAGATGTTAGGCTCGGGTCTCGATCCCAATCCCGAGGTTCGATTTAGGGTGGTTGCGTGAGGATGGTGAGAAAGGAAAGTCGAAAATATTCATTTTGTGAGAAATTTCAGCGTGGCAGTAGAGGTAGGTTTGCTGCGGCGAAACCATGGAGTTATCTCCACGGACCCTTTAGGATAAGTTTGCCGCGACGAAGTTCCAGGTTTAAAGCCAAGCACCCTTAGGAGAAATACGCCGCTGTGATATTTGGCTTCGCTGCAGCAAACTCTCTAAGGTCCAGTGAGAAAAACCCCTTGGGAAAATGACGCCGTGGCGAAGATACAAAATTCAACGTAAAAATTACCCTTCTCGAAAGGTTCGTCGCGGTGAACTATGAGCCTCGTCGTGGAGAAGCCTTCTGATAAAACCTAGAAAACCAATAATCCAACAAAACAAAAATTTAAACATACAATTCCAGCCACCATTTCACACTACATCCTGCTCCATTACTAACAACATGCAATTTCATTCCCAACACAACTTCAACAACTCAACCGAAGAATACATATGAACATACACCAAAGATCTTCATCAAATCCAAATTTCATTGCTAAATCAAAGAGTTAGTACAATAGCTTTAGTTACATATCAAAAGCCACATTATTGGCTTAGTAAAAAATGCAAAATACAGCCCTCAATGAATGCTCATATTGATATGCCGATAAAGCTACCCAAAATGTAGTTACTAACTTAATTACAAAAGTCTCTAATCTCGGAGTTGCCAAAATTTTTGGAAGGATCAATGATCTTCTAGTTTTGCACCTGAGAAGAAAATAATGGGTTGAGCTACGAGCTCAGTAGCTAATATATTTATAGCCATCGGTAACGAGTCGCAAAATCAAGCATAATATATATATATATATATCACATAGTCTCTACTTGAATCTGTGAACTAGAATTGTCGATGAGTAAATTGTTAGATCGAATTGAGGTATATGTATAAGATGTATCCATATATATATATATATATATATATGGATACATCTTATACATCTATCTATATATATATATATATGGATACATCTTATACATCTATACCTCAATTCGATCTAACAATTTACTCATCGACAATTCTAGTTCACAGATTCAAGTAGAGACTATGTGATCATATATAGCATGTCACGTATACTCAACCATCAAAGCATAACACTCAAATATGCATCATACTTGACAAATTAAAGATGGGATGCACAAACAAATGGTTCGACGGTCCCATGAATCGAAACAGAGAAACTGAAGTTTACATCGTGAACAAAATGAGTCCAATTCTTTGGAGCTTATATGTCGCAAGCAGGCAACTGGGAGAAGGCTTTAGGTCAATATGCACGTGACTAATGAAATGGTTCCACTCTTGCCCAAACACAAGCAGGTATTCATGATTAATTCAATTCATTCATACTTTTATGCCTTTCATGCTTTTTTTTATCATTTCATTAATACCAAATGTCATAACCTTTTTCAAGGTATAACATAATCATGAATCATCATGCATTGTCCAAAAATCACAACAAGTCACAATTAAGCCATTACACATACACATATAGGTAAAAAGTTGCCCAATTACACAATAACTATAAATACTTTACCCACCTTAACTGGCTTGCAAAATCTAAGTCAAGCTTACCTTTCCTCTTGCTCTTGGATTGAGTTTCCTTGCTTTCCTAAAACAAACCAAGTTCTCATTCAAAACAATATTCCATAAAAATTCATAAAACTTGAATAATCGTAAAATGAAAATTAAGCTCTAACTTAACCTTCCCATAGTTCATCTAGGTTAGTAAGACCAAAACCTAGTATAGAAACCCTAAAAATTCAAGATGAGTTCCTTAAATCATCTTCTTCCTTCCTTCATTCTCAACACAAAATCCCATTTTCTTCATAACTCCTTCTCTAACAAAGCAAGAAGAAAATGAAGCTTACCTTGAACAAATCTTCTTCCTTCTTTTTCTTCCCATGATTTCTTCTTCTTTTCGTAGCTTCTCTCACGACTCTCTTCTCCTTCTTTTCTCTTCTTTCATTTTTTTCTCTTCTTTTCTTTTATTCTCATGATTTCTTCTTCTCTTCTTTCTCATTCAAGACACATTTTTACCTTGGTCTTCCAAAATTGCCCTTCTCTTTGTTTTTCCTTCCAATTTTACCCTCCTTCATTTATTTCATCTACTAACTCCTTAATTCATTAAATTTAATACCTTAACCATATACTAATTTAAATATAACAATTATATTCTAATTTCTAATTGCTACTTATGCTCACTAAAATTAATGGCTTAATTCTCAAAATAAATAAAATAACCAAACAAATCATAAAAATAAAAATTTTAAATAAATAATACAAAATTTTGAAAAATTGGGGGCCCAACAATTCTCCCCTCCTAAAAGAATTTCGTCCTCGAAATTCTTACCTGAGTTTACAAAAAGTTGCGGATACTTCTCTTTCACAGCTTCCAATGGTTCCCATGTTGCCTCGTCTCTTGCATGATTCTTCCATAAGACTTAAAGCAGCTTCACAGTCTTGTTTCTCAAGACCTGTTCCTTCAAATCCGGAATCTAAACCGGTTGCTCTTCATAAGTCAAATCCTCTCTTAATTGAACCTCTGTAGGTTGGACTATATGTGAATGATCTAATCTATACCTTCTTAACCTCAACACATGGAAAACCTTATAGATCTTAGACAATTCTGGTGGCAAAGCCAACATGTAGGCTAAAGTCCCAATCTTCTCAATGATCTCATAAGGGCCTCTATATCTTGGATTGAGCTTTCCCTTTTTGCCAAATCTCAAAACTCCTTTCCATGGAGAAGCTCTAAGAAATACTTTGTCTCTCTCTTTTATGTGCATTCGTACAGCTCTTCATTCTGTCTTAAGCTATTTTGAGCCTTTCTTTTACCAATTTAATCTTATCAACTATAACTTGTATTAATTCAGGTCCTACAAGTCTCCTTTCACCTTCCTCATCCCAACAAATAAGAGTTATGCACCTCGTACCATACAAATCCTCATAAGGTGCCATTTGAATTCCTGAGTGGTAGGAATTATTGTAAGCAAATTTGATTAAAGGTAGATGATCATCCTATGAGCCTTTGAAATCCATAACATAAGCTCTTAACATCGCCTCCAAAGTTCATATTGTTCTCTCCAATTGTCCATCAGTCTGTGGATGGAAAGCTGTGCTAAAATGTAACTTAGTCCCCAAAGCCTCTTGTAAGCTTTCCCAAAATCTAAAGGTGAATCTGGGATCTCTATCTGAAACTATAGAACTCGGAATCCCATGAAATCTGATTATCTCATCTATATATTTGTTAGCCAAAGCATTAAAATAATCTGTCTATCTAATTGGTAAGAAATGTGCTGACTTGGTTAGCCTATCAACAATCACCCATATTGCATCATGCTTCCTGCTAGTCCTTGGCAATCCCATCAAGAAATCCATTGTAATATTCTTCCATTTCCATTCCGGAATAGACAAACGTTTAAGCTTACCAATAGGCGCTTGCTATTCTTCTTTAACTTGCTGACACACTAAGCATATACTAATATACTTTGCAACATCTTTCTTTATTCCTCTCCACCAGAGGTGTTCTTTTAGATCTCTATACATTTTCATACTCCTCGGGTGCATTACATAGGGAGCATTGTGTGCCTAATAAAAAATCTCATCTTTCAACTCTTGCATATCAGGAATACATAGTCTGTTACCTAGCACCATCAATCCATCTTCTCTTATCTCTATTTCAGAAGGTTTTTCATTTTTAATCTCTTTTCTGAGCCTGCTTAAGTACTCATCCTATTCCTGCAATTCCTTAATCTTCTCATTCATCACCGGCCTTATTCTAAAATTAGTCAATATATAGTCAGATTCAGCTTGCCTCAATGTCACTTCCAGTTTAACTAACTTGTTCAATAAAGGTAAACATACTATCTCCACATGTGCCATAGTAGATTTTCTACTCAATGCATTTGCTATTACATTAGCTTTCCTTAGATGATAATCTATCATCAAGTCATAATCTTTCAACAGTTCTAACCACCTTCTTTTTCTTAGATTCAACTCTTTTTAGCTCATCAAATGCTTAAGACTCTTATGGTCTGTAAACATTTTGATGGTGACTCCATATAAGTAATGTATCCATATTTTTTAATGCAAAACTTATGGTAGCTAACTCCAAGTCATGTGTAGGATAATTAATCTCACAGAGCTTTAATTTCTTAGAAGCATAAGCAATTAACTTATCTCCTTGTATCAACACACATCCCAATCCCTTTCTCGAGGTATCACTATATACTGTATATCCATTACTTCCAGAAGGCAAAGTTAAAATTGGTGCAGTTGTGATCCTCTTCTTCAATTCCTCAAAACTATTTTAGCACTCCTTTGTCCACACAAACTTCTGATTCTTCCTTGTCAATTTGGCAAGTGGAGTTGCTATCATAGAAAATCCCTCTATAAATCTTCTATAATACCCAACTAAACCTAAGAAACTCCTCACTTCTGTTATGTTCTTAGCTGCTTCCCATTTCACCACAACTTATATTTTTCTCGGATCCACGTGCACTCCTTTTTCTAAAATTACATGTCGAAGAAACACGACTTTCCTTAGCTAAAATTCACATTTATCGAATTTGACATACATCTCTTTCTTCCTCAATGTCTCCAAGGCAATTCTCAAATATTCCTCATGCTCCTTGTCACTATTGGAATAATGCAATATGTCATCAATAAAGACTATGAAAAATCAGTCTAAGAAAGGCTTGAAGACTTTATTCATTAATTCCATGAAGGTTGCAAGGGCATTCGTTAACCCAAAGGGCATAACTAAGAACTCAAAATGCCCATACCGTGTTTTAAAGGTAGTCTTTGACAAATCAGACTCTTTTATTCTCAGCTAGTGATAACCCGATCTCAAATCTATCTTAGAAAAGACCTTTATATCTTGCAATTGATTAAATAAATCATCTATGTGTGAAAGAAAATATCTGTTCTTAATGGTGACATGATTAAGCTTCCTGTAATCCATACACATTCTCAATGATCCATCTTTCTTCTTTACAAAAAGAACTGGAGCTCCCCAAGGTGAAGAGCTAGGTCTAATGTATCATTTCTCCAATAACTCTTCCAACTGCTCTTTAAGTTCCTTCAATTTTTTCGGAGCCATTCTATAAGGCAGAATTGATATTGGTGTTGTCCCTGGAAGAAGCTCTATGGGAAACTCAATTTCCCTAGGTGGTGGTAGTCCTGGTAATTCCTTAGGAAAGATATCTGGGAATTCCATGATCACTGGAATATTTTCTAACTTCCCTTCATCAACCTTCATATCTACTACATATGCCAAGAATGCTTCACATCCCTTCCTTATTAGTTTCTCTCCTGTCAGAGCTGAAACAATTCTAGATGGACTTGCTTTCCTATCCCCCATAAACACCACCTTTCTATCTATGTCCAAATTAAACTCTAACATCTTCTGTTTGCAATTTAGATTGGCATTATACTTCTCTAACAAATCCATGGCCTAAAATCACATTTAATCCTCCCATTTTCAATGGCATCAAATCTACCACTAATTGTTCTCCACCAATATATAGTTCACAATTTCTATATACTTGACTAATAATGATATATTGTCCAATAGGGGTACTAACCATCAAAGGGCCATCTAATGGGCTCAAACTTCTACTATGTATATTTCTAATTGATGAAACAAATGTATGGGTAGACCTCGGATTAATCAAAATAATAATATCATCATCAAATAATTTAATCATACCAGTCACAACTTCCGAAGCGATTTCTGCATCCTCCCTCGTCATTAGAAACACTCTAGCCGGTGCTTGGACCCTCGGTATTCCTGGAGGATTCACTTTCTTGCTTGCACTAGAGCTTCCTGCTTCAGTTGTAGTCTTAGCTCCCACAATCTTGACCTCTTTAAAGCTTGCATCTAATTTTCCTATCTTGCATACTGTGGGCACTCTCTAGTCATATGCCCTTTCTCCCCATAGTTAAAACACGCTCTCATTAGTTGATAACATTCCCCTTTATGGAATTTCCCACAATGATCCCACTCAGGGGTGGATGAATTATCCCCTTCTCTCCTACTACTACCTCCCGCTTTGAGGCTTGATGAGAAACAACTCTCATCTGTCTGGATCTGCTTGCTCCACTGCTCCTCTCCTCAGATTGCATAAGGAAAGTCCTGGCACTCCTCTCTAACACAGGAGTACCACCTCCCCTCTTAAACTACTCTCTCCCTTTCCTCTTTCTGTCCATTGCACTCTTTATGTTTTCCACATTCTCAACCCTTAGTGCAGCTTCTACCAGCTATTAGAATTCATAAAAATTATGCGCCACCACTTTTTCTCTGATGGCCAAATGCAATCTCGCTTCAAACCTTCGACACCTAACCGCTTCATTCATCATTAACTCAGTTACATATCGGGCCAATTGTGTGAATCTGTGCTCGTATTCACTGACATTCATCTCCCTCTGGATGAGACTTAGAAACTCCCTCTGCTTCTACTAAATGTACACCTAAGACAAATACTTCTTCCTATAAGTAGCTATGAAATCCTTCTATATAAGCACTGGAGGCTTAATCTAACTTCCTAGCACACTTTCCTACCAATGCAGGGCATCCCCCTATAACAAGCTTGTAGCATATACCACCTTCTCATCATCCTCACAATCCATTTGCTCCAATATCCATTTCATCTTCCTTAACCATGTCTCAACTTCTTCCAGGTCATTGGTTCTATAGAAATCCACTGCCCCATACTTCCTTAGCTTATTAAACTGTTTCCCTTTCTTATCTAAGATTGGAGCAGAAGTCTGTAGAATCTGGCCCATGAACTAGACAAAAACCTGAGTAAAAGCCTAGAACAGTCTCAGATCTAAGGGAGTAGGCACTTGCTCTTGCGAAAGAGGTGCCTCTTGTGTTTGTGAGTGAGAGGGTTCACTACCCTGCCTTACTGAAGCCTCAGCATTCTCTAGGGCTTTAGGCTCATCCATGCCCTCCTCTCTTATTGAAGGGTCAGGTGCAACTGATCCTTGCAAAATTTCTCATGTCCTTCTATAAGGTGGAATCTTAGTGCTTCAATTTGAAACACTAATGATTAGCTTATGTTTCATTTTAATTCTATTTCCTATATGTATGCATGGTATGTATGTCACTTAATGCAAACAATTTATCACACGTCAAAACAATTCATAACACAACATATTCTAAGCCTAGGACTCCAAAAAGCCTAAGCTATGATACCACAAGATGTTGTGTTGGACCTTGTTTCCAGAGCCCAACTATCTAAAACATCCTAAGACGTGAGCGTATTTCCCTATAGGGTTATTTCAATGAACTCCTATTATCCATCATCAGTTCATCCTCATTCTTATAACATATCAAACTAAAAGAAGGTGAGATCACACCAGTCATATGCCCAAATAAATTGTAGCTCCATGTCTCTAGTTTATTTTGATACAATAATCATCTCATTCGGAGCTCTACAGATCAAGATATGAGTAAAATACCGAAGTATGTTTAGTAAAACAACCAATTCATGCTCTTCCAATCGTTTCCCTCACTTTCTTTCAACCAATATTTTTCCAATCAACACTAATGGATTCCATTTTTTATGGAGAGATATAAAAATGTGTTAGCAATCTATTGGTTTAAGAATCACTTCATTTGGAGGTCGGATGATGAAGTTATGGCCAAAAGAATCAAACGTGATTATGTCCTAAATCATATTTTACCTATCATAGGACAATTGGCATAACTTTTACTAAAGATATCAGATTAACGTTATTCTAGAACGGTTGCGAAGAGTATTCGAGATCTACAACTTTCTTAAAGTCCCTAAAGAGAGATTTTGCTATTTAGAGGATCAAAATCGCAAATTTCTTAAAGTGTACAGTGTATGTCTGTTTACGGACATACACTAGGTCTGAAGCATTTTCCAGACATGTAAAGGTTAACAGACCTAATATCCGTTTAACGGACATGGACTCGGATGGGGTCATTTTTACACCCAAAAAGGTCCATTTAATGGACCTAAAGTCTGTCTAATGGACATTGGTGATACAAAACTCCTTCGAAAGCATCTCCAATGGTTTCCCACATCCATTCTAACATCATGTTCTCTCATAATCTTCCCAAATTCACTTTGTCTAATGAAATATCACTTCTTAACCATTCAATTACCAAAATGATTTCATTAAACTCCCAAATCTCAATTCAATTGATTCAACACATACAACAAATTCTCATCATTTACTATAGTTGTCCCATATACATCCTATGGAACATTACTAACTTATAATGATCATATCTCTTAACTCCGATATCTAAAAATTTCTCATATCTCTTAACTCCGATATCCAAAAATTTCATACTTTATGTCATTGGAAAGCTAGAAAGATAATATACAACTTCCAAGAAGAAACTTTGTCTAATTCAGCCTAGATCAATATAGTTTTCCCCTCGAAGTCAGAACACATATTTTACCCTTGTGAAGGACTCGAAAATGCAATGTACAAACTTTGAGAGTCATGAGCCAAAAACACAATCATATTTCATTATCATCAAAAGATAAGCATTTTACAAAGCTTTAATGGGCTTTTCGAGCCAAAATATAATATTTCGTGAAATCCCAAAATACAAAGGGTACTTGAACAATAATTGCTCAGCATGCGACTACAGCCTTGTTTTACATAAATTACTCCAAAACAAAACAAAACAAAACAAGCAAATTTGGAGTGATGCCTTGACTCTCAGTCACTCGATCTCTTACTCATCTCCTGAATAGGGGAAGGAGCTTAAAAGCTCATGGGTAACAAGTTTATAATCGAGAAACAAGTAAAAACCATTGAAATATTTATTTTCATTGTAAAATTTACATTGAAATCCATGTAACACATATTTCCCAAATTCAAAACTTATCAAGCAATTCATAAACATCATAAATCATGAATTCATCAAACTTGTCACAAATCATAAACATACAAGCACATCAGAATGGTTTGGGTTGATCCAAAAATAGAACGTACTACACATTTCCACATAATGGTCCTGTGTAGCCATGAACAGAATGTACTATTGCAATCCTACATAATGGTCTTGCATAATCGTGAACTTAAGAAAGTCCATAAAGGAGCTCTATGCTACTAGTGAGCAAGCGGGAGAAGCTTTTGGTCAAAGTGCCCTTGACTTATCTTAGGGGACCATCATAAGCCCACATAACATATATTTCATGACTTGAAAACAAATTGTCCAAAATGGCACTTTTTTGAAAACATGATTTTCATAAGCATATAGTATTCCAAACGCATTTCCATCATCATTTCACAATTTGTCAAACAAGTTCATATACAAAACATGTAAGAAATTCTTTCAAATCATTCAAAAGCAATAAATTCCATATTTATGAAGCAATTGAAACCATTTAATGTTCTTAAATTTGAAAAGATAAACATGGCTCATTACTCAATTATAAACATAAAACCCACCTAATTGGCTTACAAAAATCCAAACTCAAGGTTGTCTTTCTTCTTGCTCTTGGATAGGGTTCTCTTGGTTTCCTATAATAAACCAATTTTCTCATTCAATCCACATTCACATGTAAATTCATAAATCCAAAAATGCTAAAATTGAACTTAAACCTAACCTACCTATATTTCATCTAAGCTAGAAAAATCAAAACCCTAGCTTAGAAATCTAAAATCAAGATGGTTTCATCTTTCTCTTCTTTCTTCCTTCATTCCCATCATAAACCCTAGTCTCTATTTAATCCCTTTTTGAACCTAGCAAGAAGAAAGATGAAGACTTACCCCTAACAAGTTTATTTCCTCTTCTTCTTTCTTCTTCCTTCCAAGCTTCCCACGATTTTCCTTCTCCAACACTCCATGCGCTCTTCTCTTCTCTTTTCTTTTCTCCACGTTTTTCCCTCTCTTTTCTCCTTGGTTTTTCTTCTCTTCTACGACTCTCCTTTCTTCTTCTTCTAATTCAAGACCATTTTAAATGGTCTTTCCCCATTTTACCCTTCATTTACTTGTCCTTCCCATTTTACCCCTTCTTTCATTTAATCCATCTACTAAATTCTTTAATCTTCTCAAACACCATACCATACTCTAATTTAATTCTAACATTTCCCATCTAAATTTCTAATTTCAACTTATACTCACCAAATTAATGGGCTTAATTCTAAAAATAAATAAATCAATAAATCAATAATAATAAAAAATTCAAGGTCTAACAATTCCATCTGTAACTTACTGTTAATATTACTAACGGTTTGTTATTTTCCGTCGGTAAATGTAATTGATTTTACTGACGCACTTTTTTTTGTCGGTAAATTAACAAATTTTTTAAAAAATCCCGGCATTAAATTTTATTTGATGATCTTATGATTGATGCATAATTTAAACAGTTATAAATTATCTATACATAATATTTTGATTTGTTTATAGATTGAATATGTTTAAACAGAAGTTGATTGATGATATAAAGTTAAAATTATCTTAATTGATAATAAAAACATTAAATTGTACATAATAAGTATTTCTAATTCAAATAAAATGACTACAAGTACACTATTGATTTGGTGACTGCTGATGCTCTATTTGCTGTAATGAGGTGCTACCCCTCCCTTCAACTCATCCACCTCATTACAGAGTTGAGCTATGTACTCCATTGACTGTTGCAACCGAGTTGTCGATGTCTACATTATGCTTAGAAGCTCATGGACTTCATTAGTTATCGACTACAAATTAGATGTTGTTGTATTGTATGTGAAGGATTGCGAATAACGTATGTTCGTAAATGAACCTAAGCTGAATATCCTTCTACGACGGTCCCTACCACCCACTATATGAAGATAAGTTTGAGTCTCATTAACATCTTCAAACTGCTGAGACTGTCTTTGAATGATTTCTTCTATTTGATCCTAGCAAAAGGCAATGTTTATATTAGTAAGTGTTAATTATTAAGCATTATTATTAAACCATAAATTTCACATACATTTAGTTCTCTACATCAGGTATTGACGAATGTCACACCGTCATGTTTCTTAGTATGAGTTGCAAAAAGAGTTGACAGGATATAGGCCTCATGCCTATAGACTATTCCTACATAAGAATAAAATGTTATAAGTGAACTAGAATTTATAAATATTTTGGTAGAGTTTCCTATATTTTATGAATTTTACCCCTTGTTGAACAAAGAAAATAACTCAACTGCATAGCTAAATATGGCACCAGACATTTATAACATTATCATCATCCATAATACACATATTTTCATTCCAATATTTAGACATCAATTTAAGTTGAAATACAACAAAGTAAAACAATCAGAATATAAGTGTAAAGTTTAGATACTTATAAGTCTTTCTGCATGCTCGTGGTGGGTAATAGATCCTCCCGTATGTACGAGAAGACTCGCTCCCTCTGATCCTTCACGTCTGTTGGTAGAATTATGCTCCGAAATGGACATTGCCTCAGGTGATGTCCAATACTACGGCCAACGACTCCATATTTGTTCATAAATATAAGGCAGTCGTATACCAGTCTTGTGTATCGCACCAACAAAGTCCCAATAATGTGTAAGTGCTTGTCTCTCCCATACATTATTAATGATCGCGTCAAATTCAGAATCCTAAAAAAATTCTTTCTGAAAAAAAGAAAAAACATTCGATAAATATTTATAATGTAATAATATTCATCTAATTAATGTATAAAAATTAATTAAAAAATATTTTTTCATACCTTAAACTCCTGA
>JAOQMP010008309.1:0-13342 GCA_027563575.1 Erythroxylum pedicellare
TCTGACACTTTATTTCCCTTAACCTATAACATAATATCTTACTCACATTAACATGCTAATTAACTCCAACATAATTTAATCTAGCAAACCCCAAAATTAATTTAATCATGCTTATTCATAAAAAAATTCCAAAGGCCATCAGTTCAGATTATCCATCTGTCTGGGGATGGAAAATAGTACTGAACTTAACTTAAGTACGCAATGCCTTTTGCAGACTTTTCTAGAATCTCGAAGTAAATCAAAGATCACGATCAGAAATAATAGATAATAGTACTCTATGTAGTCTTATTATCTCATTCACATATTGGTGTACAAGCCTATACAAAGTATAGTCAAGACGAACAGGCAAAAAGTGAGCAAATTTGGTAAACTTATCCACAATCACCCATACAACATCATAATTCCTTTGAGTGAGAGGAAGTCCAGTGGCAAAATATATGGTAATGCTATCCCATTTCCATTGAGGAATAGAAATAGGATGTAACAAACTAGATGGAAGCTAGTGCTCAGTTTTAACCTATTGACATGTCAAAAATTTAGCTACATAATCCACAACATTTCATTTCATACTTGACCACCAGTAATGCTGCTTCAGATCTTGATACATCTTGTTTCCACCGAGACGCATAGTAAAGACTATATTATGAGCCTCAAATAACAACTTTTTCTTTAGTTCATCATTAGCTGGCACACATAATTGATCTTTATAATACACTTTACTATCTTATTTCATAGAAAAATCAAGTTGTTTACCTTCCTGAGTAACCAAGATAAGTTGTTGTAACTTAACATCAACTCTCTGAGCATCACAAATCTCTTATCTCAAAGTAGACCTTTCTTTCAATAAAGCTATTAAAGATAGATCAGATACAAGTTTCGATTCACTCTGCTTTATTGATAATGATGAAATGGTCTTCCGAATCAAGGCATCATCTATGACATTAGCCTTACCTGGATGGTAGTCCATAATACAATCATAGCCTTTAAATAGTTCCAACAATGCCGTTGTTTCAGATTGAGTTCTTTCTAGGTAAGCAAATATTTCAGACTCTTATAATATGTGAAAATTCTATATCTTTCATCATACAAGTTGTTTTACCTTGAGCCGCAAGCTCTAGATCATTAGTAGGGTAATTCTGTTCATGTGACTTTAGTTGCCTAGAGCCATAAGCAACTACCTTTCCATTCTACATCAAAACATAACCCAAACTAGTTCTAGATGCATCACTAAACATAACATACTACTTACCAGAAGTAAGTTGAGCCAATGTAGGAGCTTTAATAAGCATAATTTTTAAATGATCAAAACTATTCTGACATTTATCAGACCATTCATACTTCACTCCTTTTTGTAACATTTTACTTAAAGGGGATGCTATCACCGAGAACCCCTTTACAAACTAGTGATAATAACTAGCTAAACCCAGAATGCTTATCATTTCTATCACATTATGTGGTGGCTTTCCTCTTAAAGCTAGAAATCACAATTGCTCAGTTTAGCATGCAACCATTTTTCCCACAGGGTCTATAACACAATTCGGAGATGTCGAGTATGGTCATGTTCATTATTAGAATAGACCAAGATGTCAACTATAAACATCATAACAAACTGGTCTAAATAAGCCCTGAACACTCTATTCATCAGATCTATAAATTCCACTAGAGAATTAGTTAATGGGAATGGAATTACCAGGAATTCATAATGTCTATAACGAGTCTTACATGCAGTCTTCGATACATCCACATCCTTTACCCAAATTGATAATGCCCTGATCGCATATCTATTTTTGAAAACACTCCTTCATCTTTTAACTAGTCAAATAGGTCTTCAATCCTTGGTAACAGATACTTATTCTTCACTGTGACTCTATTCAGTTGCCTGTAATCAATGCACATCCATATTATACCATCCTTCTTCTTAACAAACAAGTTCTGTGCTCCCTACGGTAAGACACTAGGTCGAATGAACCCTTTATCCAGAAGCTCTTATAATTGAACCTTCAACTCTAATTTATTAGGAGCCGTTCTGTATAGTGGTCTGGATATAGGAGCAGTGCTAAGCATGGCTTCAATAGATAAGTCCACTTCCCTTTTAGGAGAGAGTCTAGGTAATTCCTCAAGAAACACATCCAAAAATTCTTTCACCATTAGAATATCAAGCAATTTACCACCCTCCTTCTTAGAATCAAAAACAAAAGCTAGATAAGCTTCACATCACTTCCAAAGTAGCTTTTTGGGTTGCATAGCATGTACCACATTAACTAAAGAACTAGTGTGGAAGCCATGCAATACTATTTCAAGCTGATTAGGCTTCCTAAACAAAATTCTCTTAGCATTACAATCAACTACTGCCTGATGCTTGGATAACCAATCTATACCTAGAATCAAATCAAATTCATAAAAAGACAATCTAATCAGATCTACTACACATTCCCGACTTTTCTTGTCTAAGGACTGACCTCCTCTAGCAAAGCCCCTTCATTGAATGCTTTCTCTCCTAACCATCTCTTACCTTTCTATTTTCATAGTAGCTTGCACCAGCTGATGGTAATTCACTTGTTGCAAAAGGCTAAATGCCGCCAGATTCTCCTAGATGGAATCATTCAAACTATCCTCAAACTGATAACACTAGAAATCCTCAGTAAATACTAGCTCGAGGGAATACTTGTTAAGTTAGTTAAATTCACGATCGTACTCAACAACTGACAAATTCCTCTATTTCAGGTTCAAAAATTGCTTCCACTTCTCCTTTATATAAGCCTCCGTAACATACTTAACTTTAAACACATGGGAAAAGAAATCCCAAGTCAAAGGCACCAGTAGTTGAGGATTCCTCAAAATGAACTTCCACCATTCATAGGTTGCTCCCTGAAGAAGAGAGATAGCACAATTCACCATTTGATCTAGTAGCTAACTGATTTCATCTAACATCCTTTTTACTTTCTCTGTCTAGAACTTAACTCTTTCAGATTCCTCTAATGATGTTCAAAAAAATTCCTCAGCTCCATACTTCCGCAGCTAATTAATTGGAACCTTGGATGCTATTAGGCCTAGTTCCCGTTAGTTATCCTGAGGTGACTAATGAGATGGTCCAATATAGATAATAAGAAGCGAGAAGAAAGTGGAAACTTTTCAAATGGTATGGAAAATTTTAGCATCAGCATTGGCAGGTTCACTACAGCAAACTAATTGTTTTGTCGCGATAAAACTTGGGAATGTTTCCAAAGACCTTTCAGGAGAAGTTTGTTGCGGCCAATGTTTGGCTTCACCGTGAAGAAGTTCCAAGGTCGATTGAACGAATCCTTCAGGAAAGGTTCATCACAGTCAAAGTCTGGGTTCACCACAGCGAAATACTTGATTCACAACCCAGAACCCAACAATCCTTTTCTATCGTGCACTTTTATTTTCAACAATCAAACACTAATTTGCACATATAAGTCCACAACCACCATTAACAACTCAACAAAAGGTAAACATGAATATATGAAAAAGAAACTTCTTCCATTCATAATCTCATTACTAAACCGAGAAAGAGTTTGAACCTAGCTTTAATTACATATTAACAACCACATCAATAACTTAACATAAAATACAAATGGATGCTCATGTTTGATATACTTATAAGGCTACTCAATAATAGTTGAACTAACTTAGTTACAAAATGCCGCTATCTTGGAGTTTGTCAATGCCTTGCAAGGATCAACAATCTTCTTGTTTTGTACATGAGGAGAAAATAACGGGTTGAGCTACAAAGCTCAGTGGCTAATATATTTAAAACCATTGGTAACAAGCCACACAATTAAGCATATATACATACATAGATATATATATATATATATATATATGTATGTGTATATATCATCTTAATCTAGCAATTCAATCATTGACTATTCTAGCTCATCACTCATAGTTAAGGAAGTCATCACATAACACATAACATGTATATTTGAACATCAAAACATAACACTCAATTATGCATCATGCTTGACAATTCAAAGATAAAATGCACAAACAAATGGCCTGAGAG
Organism: Erythroxylum pedicellare; assembly: GCA_027563575.1. Taxonomy (NCBI): domain Eukaryota; kingdom Viridiplantae; phylum Streptophyta; class Magnoliopsida; order Malpighiales; family Erythroxylaceae; genus Erythroxylum; species Erythroxylum pedicellare. The sequence continues at coordinate 4,028 of JAOQMP010008309.1, forward strand.
TCCTATGGAACGAAATAGAGAAACCAAAGTTTACACCATAGACAAAATGAGTCTGTTTCTTAGGAGCTCATATACTACAAGCGGGCAACCGGGAGAAGGCTTTAGTCAATGTGCATGTGACGAACGAAATGATTTATCTCTTGCCCAAACACAAGCAAATTCTTATGCTCAATTTATTTCATTGCATGCTTATACTTTCATGCTTTTTATGCTTTTTCTTTTTGATTATACAAAATTTCATAGCATCTTAAAAGGCATGACATAATAATACATCATAATTCAATTTAAAATATTCACAATAAGTCAAATTCAAGCAATTAAGCATATACACTCACAAGTAAGCAATTTGATCATCTCAACAATAACTACAAACATATTACCCACCTAAATTGCTTGGAAATTCAAGTTCAATTGTGTCTTTCTTCTTGCTCTTGGATAGGATTTTCTTCGTTTCCTAAAACAAACCAAATTCTCATTCTACCCAACATTCAAATAAAAAAATCATAAAGCTTCAATAATTAAAATGATAAAATTGAGCTTAAGTTAACCTACCCATAGTTTATCTAGGTTAAAAAAACTAAAACCTAGTTTAAAATCATTGAAAAATTAAATGGGTTCTTCTTTCTCTTCTTTCTCCCTTTAATCCTAACACAAACCCATTTCTTTAATTCGTTCTCTAACAAAGCAAGAAGGAAAGATGAAACTTACCTTAAACTTAGACAAATCTTCTTCCTTCTTCCTCCACGATTTTCTCCCTTCTTTCACTAGCTTCCACAATTTTCTTCTTCTTTTTCTTTCTTTCCCATGTTTTTCTCCAAAAATAATGCACTCTTCTCTTCTCCTCTCTTCTTTCTTATTTAAGACAACATTTTATTCTTGTCTTTCCAAAATTTCCCCCTTCATTCAATGTAATACCTATTAACACCTTTAGTCTATTAACTATCATACTATACTCTAACTTAATTCTATCATTTCTATTCTAAATTCTAATTTATACTTATGCTTGCTAAATTAATAACTAAATTCTAAAAACAAAAAAACAAACAAACAAAGAAATAAAAATTTCGAGATCCAACAATTTTCCTCCCTTTAAAGAATTTCATTCTCAAAATTCTTACCTAAGTCTATTATAAGGTGTAGATAGTTCTTCTCTAAGCTTCCAAAGGCTCCCATGTTACCTCCTTTCTTACATGGTTTTTCCATAAGACTTTAACCAACTTCACAGTCTTACTTCTCAAGTCCTTTTCCTTTAAATCTAGAATCTCTACTGGTTCTTCATAATTCAAATCTTCCTTTAATTGAACCTTTAAAGGATGGACTATATGTGAAGGATATGGTCAGTATTTTCTCAACATTTATACATAGAATACATTGTGAATCTTAGACAATTCTAGTGTCAAGGCTAACTTATAGGGTATAGGGCTAATCTTCTCAATAATTTCATAAGAGCCTATATATATTGGATTGAGCTTGCCCTTTTCACCAAATCTTAAAACCCCTTTCCATGGAGAGGCTCTAAGAAACAATTTATCTCTAACTACAAATTCCATCTCCTTTCTATACGTATTCGTATAACTTTTCATCCTATCTTGAGTTGCTTTGAGTCTCTGTTTCACCAATTTAATCTTGTCAACTATAACTTATACCAACTCAGGTCCTAAAAGTCTCCTTTCACCTTACTTAGCCCAGCAAATAGGAGTTTTACATACACCTCCTACCATACAAAGCTTTATAAGTTGCCATTTAAATTTTTAAGTGTTAGGAATTATTGTAAGAAAAATCAATTAAAGGAAAATGATCATCCCATGATCCTTTAAAGTCCATAACACAGCTCTTAACATTGCCTTTAGTGTTCATATTGTCCTCTCTGGTTGGCCGTCAGTCTGTGGATGGAAAGTTATGCTAAAATGCAACTTGATTCCTAAAGCCTCTTGTAAGCTTTCCCACAATCTAGTTATGAATCTAAGATCTCTATATGAGACTATAGAACTTGGAATCCCATAAAGTCTAATTTATTTCATCTATGTATTTCTTAGCCAAAGCATTCAAAGAATCTACTTGTCTAATAGGTTGTAAATGTACTAACTTGGTTAGCCCATCAAAAATCACTCATATTGCGTCATGTTTTTTACTAGTTCTTGGCAATTCCATCAAGAATTCTATTGTAATCTTTCCCCACTTCCATTTAGGAATATACAAAGGTTTAAGCTTACCGGTAGGTGTTTGATGTTCTACTTTTACTTACTGACACACTATGCATTTTCTAGCATACTCAACAACATCTTTATTCATCCCTTTCCACCAAAAGTGCTCTTTTAAATTTGTATACATTCCTATACTCCCCGAGTGCATTGCATAGGTAACATTCTGTGCCTCATCAAGAATCACATCCTTTAGTTCTAACATATCTAGAATACATAATATGTTACCAACCACCATCAATCCATCTTATCTTATCTCTATTTTAGAAAGCTTAGCATTTCTAATTTCTTCTCTGAGCTTGCCCAAGTATTCATCTTGATTATGCAATTCCTTAACCTTCTCATTCAACACTGGCCTTATTCTAAAATTAGCCAATATACAACTAAATTCGACTTGCCTCAATGTCACCTTAACTTTGGCTAATTCTCCAAACAAAGGAAAATACACTATCTTTACATGTTCCATAGTAGATTTTCTACTTAATGCATCTGCTACTACATTAGCTTTCTTCATGTGATAGTTTATCATTAAGTCGTAATCCTTCAATAGTTCTGACCACCTTCTTTGCCTTAGATTTAGCTATTTTTGGCTCATTAAATATTTAAGACTCTTGTGGTCTATAAATACCTTAGTGGTGACTCCATACAGGTAATGTATTCATATTTTCAATGAAAAAATTATAGCAGCTAACTCCAAGTCGTCCATAGGATAATTCACCTCATAGGGTTTTAATTGCCTAGAAGCATAAGTAATCACTTTATCTCGTTGCATCAACACACACCCCAATCCCTTTTGTTAGGCATCGCTATATACTATGTACCCATCACCACTAAAAGGCAAGGTCAAAATTGGTGCAGCCATGAGCCTATCCTTCAATTCCTCAAAGCTTTTCTTGCACTCCTCTGTCCACATAAACTTCTAATTCTTTCTTGTTAATTTGGCAAGTGTGGCTTCTATCATGGAAAAGTCCTTTACAATTCTTTTGTAATAACTAGCTAAATCTAAGAAACTCCTCACTTTTACTATTTTCTTAGGTGCTTCCCATTTAATTACATCTTCTATTTTCCTTGGATCCATATGCACTCCTTTTTTCTGAAATTATATGTCCACGAAACACTACTTCCTTTAGACAAAATTCCAAATTATTGAATTTGGCATATAACTCTTTCTTCTTCATTATTTTCAAGGCAATCCTTAAATGCTCCTTATGCTCCTTGTCACTCTTAGAATAAACCAATATATCATCAATAAAGACAATGATAAATCATTCTAAGAAAGGCTTGAAGACTCTACTCATTAAGTCTATGAAAGCTGCAGGGGCATTTGTTAACCCAAAGGGAATAACTAAGAACTCAAAATGCCCATATCGTGTTCTAAAAGTAGTCTTTGACACATAGGACTCCTTTGTTCTCAACTGATGGTAACTTGATCTTAAGTTTATCTTGAAGAAGACTTTTTTCCCTTGCAATTAATCAAACAAATCATCTATGCATGGGAGAGAATATCTATTCTTGATAGTGACATGATTAAGCTTCCTATAATCCATACATATTCTCAATGATCCATCTTTCTTCCTCATAAAAAGAACCAGAGCTCCCCAAGACAAAGAGCTAGGTCTAATATAACCCTTATATAATAACTCTTCTAACTACTCTTTAAGCTCTTTTAGTTATATCGAAGCCATTCTATAAGGCAGAATTGATATCAATGTAGTTCCTGCAAAAAGCTCGATAGGAAACTCAATTTCTCTCAGTGGTGGTAGTCCTGGTAATTCTCCTAGAAAGACATCTGGTAATTCCATGACCATAGGTATTTCTTTTAACTTTCGTCCATTTACCTTTGTCTCTACTACATATGCCAAGAATGCTTAACATCCTTTCCTCATCATTTTCTTTACTGTCAAAGCTGAAATAATTTTAAGCGGGCTTGCTTTCCTGTCTCTTATAAAGACCACCTTTCTACCTTTGTCTAACTTAAACTCTACTATCTTCTATTTGAAATCTAAATCGGCATTATATTTTTCTAATGGATCCATGCCCAAAATCACATCTAATCCCCCTATCTTCAATGGAATCAGATCCACCTCTAATTCTTCTCCACCCATAAATATTTCACAATCTCTATAAACTTGACTAATAATGGTAAACTGGTCGATTGTGGTAGTAACCAACAAAGGACTATCTAATGGCCTCAAACTTCTACCATGCACAATTCTACTTGATGAAACAAAGGAATGAGTAGACCCGAGATTAATTAAAACAATAACATCATCAAATAATTTAACCATACTAGTCACAACTTCTGAACCTGTCTCTACATCCTCTCTCGTCATTACAAACACACTAGCTGGTGCTTGCCCCTTGTCTTCCTAGAGGATTCACTTTTTTTGGCTACATCGAAGCTGCTCATTTCATTTGCAATCTTGTGTCCCACAATCTCAGCCCTTTTTGAAGGTTGCTTCTAAGTTCCTTCCTATTTTGCATACTACAAGCACTCTCTAGCCATATGCCCTTTTTCCCTACAATTGGAATAAACTCTAGTTAATCTGGAGCATTTCCCCTTATGGAATTTGCCACAATGATCACACTTAGGAACGGGTGGCTTATCCCCTTCTCCTCTTCTACTACCTCTGTTGTTGAGGTTTGATGAGAAGCAACTCTCATCTGTCTAGACCTGCTTGCGCCACTACTCCTATGGTCAGACTGTACAGGGAAAGTCCTGGCACTCCTCTCTGACATAGAAATACCACCTCCCCTCCTGAATTGTTCTCTCCCTTCTCTTTTTTTGTTCAAAGCGCTTTTTATGGTCTCTACATTCTCAACCCTTAATGCTACTTCGACCAACTGTTGAAAGTCACAGAAATTTTACGCCACCACTTTATCTATGATGGCTAAATGCAATCCCATTTCGAACCTACAACACTTAGTCACTTCACTCATCATCATCTTAACTACATATCAGGACAATCGCATAAATCTCACTCATATTTGATCACAGTCATCTCCCTCTAAGTGAGACTTAGAAATTCTCTCTGCTTTTGTTGTATATAAACCTCATACATAGATTTCTTCTTATAAGTAATTTGGAAATTCCTCCATGTTAACACTGGTGGTTTCATCTAACTCCCTGGCACACTTTCCCACTAATGCAGAGCATCTCCCTGTAGTAAGCTGGTAGCATTTTCATCCTTTTCATCATCCTCACAATCTATTTGCCCCAGTATCCTTTTTGTAACATCTCGTATCTATATTAAAGGTTAGAACCTCGATTTAAATAATGCAGAGAGTAGCAATGTGAGAGTTAGAAAAATTTACATTTCATGCTCAGCAGAATCTCAATATACATGCATGTGAATTTGAATATTTGCACACATGAAAATAATTGTATATGCACTCATTGACATTTTGGATATATTGAATAGTAATGGGATAAATTGAGGATTTTGGTTGTAGTGAATGAGTCGAATGAAATGGAATAAAAATATTAGAAATAAAATTTAAGTATTGGATTTAGTGAAGGAAAATACGTTGGAGAAGTTTACTGAGAATATTTAGTATAGGAGTTTTGGATAGTGGAGTAGAATGTTATGGTCTTTATAAGGGGAAGATGTTTAGGAGCATAGATGTGTCATCTGTAAAGATGTATCATTTATGATGACATCATATCGTCTATGATGATGTCATTTGTCTTAAGAGATGCATCGTCTGTGTTGACGTCGTTTCATTTAGGAGATGCATCGTCTGTGATGACTTCATATCATCTTAAAAGTTCCATCGTCTTAAGTTGACTTTGCTTCGTCTTAAGTTGACTTTGATTTGCCTTAAGTTGACTATTGCTTCGTTTGTTTATTACAATCGTCTGTTTTGCCATTCATTTCCTTATTGCATTCGTCTGCATTGCCATTCGTCTACTTATTGCTTCTTTTGCTTATTGCATTCGTCTCCTTTGCCATTTGTCTACTAATTACCTTCGTCTACTTTCTAATTCGTCAACTTGTTGCATCGTCTGCTTTGCCATTCATCTAGTTATTGCTTCGTTTGCTTATTGCATTCGTCTATTTTGCCATTTGTTTGCTTATCGCTTCGTTTGCTTTACCATTCGTCTGCTTATTACATTCTTCTACTTTGCTATTTGTCTGCTTATTGCTTCGTCTACTTATTGCATTCGTTTGCTCTACCATTCGTTTGTTTATTGCTTCGTCTGCTTATTATATTCATCTTCTTTGCCATTCTTCTACTTTTTACTTCGTCTACTTATTGCATTTGTTTGATTTTTGCTTCCTCTTATATGGACAGAACCTTGATTGATTCTTTTAGCCATAACTTTGTCGTCTGACCTCCAAATTGCTTTTAAAGCATTGGATTCTTAATGCATTTCTCTATCTCCCTCCATAGAAACCATAGCTTTTGGTTTTGAATCGAAAATGATTGATCTAATGAAAATATGGGTATCGGTTGGAAGAGCATAAACTGGATATTTTATTGAACATGTTCCTGTACTTTGATGATATCCGGACTTATAGGATTTCAAATGAGATGATTTTGATTTGGAGTAAACTAGAGGCATAAGATATAGGGGAACATGTTCTAGAAGAAAGTGTTACAAATTGACCTTAATGTCGGGGTTAAAAAGAACATATAAAGTTGACCCGAAATGATGTGTTATAGGAAAATTTTGAAAGTGAGTAAGGAGTTATGATTTGTGATTACAATGGTTTATTAAGTCATAAACTTAAGTGTAAATTATACTTAAGTGAGTTTTAATGAAGGGAAGTGGATAAGCGGATAAAAAATGGATAGGTGTCCTAACTAAAGTTAAGATTTTTATTGCCTTAAAAGGCTAGCTGCTGTCTTTATCCTTATCATTCTTGAAACTTCTTTCTTTAAAGTTCCTACAACCTAGAGCTTTTGCTCAAATATTCACCGAAGTTAAACCTTGCTTTTCTCTGTTTGTCCCCACTTTCACTCTGATATTTCTTTGTTTTATTCCACGAAAAACTAAACCTCCCTGAAAACTTTCAAGTTAATGTACGTGAGTGCATGAGGGATTAGGGTTACCTGATTTTGCAGAGATTGGAGCTTCAAATAAGTCAAGTTTATACGTTTAGGCATTTTCAGAATTTAGAAGTAAATGCTATTTTGGAGCATAATGTGAGTAGAACGAGATGGTCTCACTTCATTGTTTGCTTTGTTTCAATTTTGTATTAATTGACTACTGAATGTGATCTATTATATTGGTTTTCGGACAGGAGTTTCGATGATTGTGATGCTTGATTTTGATATTGAAGTGCTATTTGAATGTGAATGAGATGAACTAAGTGTACATAATTTGATGATAAATGTGTTTTGAATGAGCATTTGCATGTAAGTGAAGTGTGATTCTCAACTTAATGTTGAATGCCAGACTAAGGTCTAATGATATGGGAAAGTGAGTGAATGGGATTATGCAAATTTGAGTGATGCATTCCATCTCATAAATGCATGAAATATAATGACAGTTGTGACCGGAGTAGCCATCGAAAGTGAAAAAGAGCTTAAAGCTTAGAAAGTGAAAATGAGCCTTGAGCTCAAAAGTGATTAAGAGCCTAAGGCTCACTATTTATAATGAGCCCTGTATCCTCCAAGCGGATAAGGGACAGTTAGTAATGAGCTCGGTATCCAATGGATATGGGACAGTTTAGGCACTCGGTCAAAACAAATTAACAAATGGAAAGTGAGTCTCATACACATTGCATATGCATAATATGAATGATTAAGTGTATTGAATGTGAAATGTGCAATAATATGATTTATGTGTTATGTGACTGGGTGACCCATCGATGATGGTCACTCATTAAGTTCACAAAATTCACCCAAAATTTGCAAGTATTTTATAAGATTCGAAGAATACCTCGTAAGGCAAACAGAAGTATACCTACAACATGCAGTAAGAGATTGAGGTCGGGATCAGTTCGTGTCTGCATTGCATTTCTTCATTTTGTATTGAATTGCTTATTCTGTAACTTTTTGTATAAATTTGTATTTTAAAATGACTAACGTGTTTTGTATTTATGAAAGGACCCAATGGCTATTGAAATTTCCGATGACTATAATATGTTATTGAAAACATTTATGAATGAAAGTGAACCCTATGTGATGATTGATTGAGTGCTCTAACACGCCATCCTCGTGAGGCACAAGCTCAGACATTACCCATCGATGTCAGGTTCGGGTCCTGTGGGAGTGAAGTGTTACATATATGGTATTAGAGCCTAAAAGTACTATCTTACATGGGCATTCTGAAACATGTGTTAAGTCAAATGAATTTTAGTCATGTCATAGCAGGCAACGGCAACTGATCCCTAATATAAGTCACATGCATAAGCATTCCTTAAGAGTCTAAGCTATTAGAAGCATTAAAAAAAATAATGATCTGACAGAATGTGAGAAAATAAAGGTGTATAGACATTTTGGAGATGAGATATAGTATCTGGTTTCGTATTATAGATAAAGCTTCACCACAATGGGGTATGTACCCTTGAGGGTTATATAGGTATGAATAGGTATATTGCCATGGATTGATTGAGAAAAATGGGAATATGAGTAGAAATGAGGAGACTAAAGTGTACAGGCAGAATGAAAGGAAATCATAAAATTGTTATGATCATAAAAGGATGAATTTGGAACCGACATGGTTATGTGAGTATTATGATAAGGGTTTATAATTCAGTATAAGAAGATATTAAGGGAAATTTAAGACCAGAAATTCATAATGGTTATGCATCGATAATACTAAATTGGTTAAGGATATATATATATATTTGGGGAAAGAAATAGAGAAAAAAATTGACTTTAAAAGAGATAGATGATATATAGTAAGGGGAAAGTTAGAAATGTTTATAAGATAGGATTTTAGGCAAGAATGAGAGAAGAGGAAGGTTAAAGGACATGTAAAAATAAGAATGTGTTTGTGAAATTGAGATCATAATTTTTGGATGAGTTTTCATCTATGATTTCGAATTAATTGCGAACATATGTATGCATGATGATATATGGTAATTGGAAGGTGAGATGATAACAGTGATGTATGAAAAAGTTGTTGAGTTTAAGTTGATTTGCCATTATGAGTGCACAT
>JAOQMP010008323.1:0-13341 GCA_027563575.1 Erythroxylum pedicellare
GATGTTCTTATTCCTAATAGGAATAGGAATTAGGGTTTCTCTATAAATAGAGAAACTTATATCTCATTAGAGAGAGAAAAAAAAGAAAACCCTAGCCACCACCTTCGTTCTTCTTTCGAGAGAAGTATTATCCGGCGTTCAAAAGAGTTTTGGAACGTGCTAACAAACATTAGCCGCTACCCGGAGCGTTCATCCTCGTGTGGATATCAATAGAGGACATCGTGCATTGCAGTGTCTACAAATCTGAAAAAGAAAATCCGCATCAAGAGGTATTTTCATACATGCTATAGTTTTCAGTTATACTTATTGTTGTTTTATGGTCTTTTTCACTGTATATTAAGAATACTCGGGCCATAGGCGAACCAACAATTAATGGTGAACAAGCTCCTTCAGTTGTGTTCAGTTGTGCCTCCATAGTGTCCTTTCGACGCTCTAGGTGCTTATTATTCTCTTCTAGCTTTGTAAGCATCGTCTCCTAGCCTACTTCCTCCTCATTAGATTCTTCACTTGATGAGACTTGTTAGTGTTGTTGTGGAGGTGCATAACTCGAACTTATCATGTCCTGTGTTTAAATTTGATTTAGAGTTGATATCTCAAAGTTCCATATCACAATTCTCCAACATCTTAGATCGCCTCAAATGTGTGTTATTTAAATTCTTACGAAAAGGAGGGTTTAGTTCATCAACAATAACACTATTAGAGCACTTATAAGAAAACCTATGCCTAGATAGCTATTCTTGAATAAGCAAAGTAACTATAGTTTGAATCATATGGGTGGATGTATAGACTTGAACCTTATCATCCATACATGAAAGTATAAATAAATCTTTTTGAAAGCACTTGTTACTTTGACTAATAGCGAAAATTATATGACATAAATTTATGCAATAAAAATTGTTTAGGATTCTTAATAACATTATTTAGTGCATTGTGTAGGTTAATCACATCCAAACCCATTAATTGTTTCCAATAGTTATTAACATAAAATTTTTCATATGTTTCAACAATTTTTGATCTTGGAAAACCAAATATTTCTTCCATGATATTATAGTCCAAATTATATGGTTTTTTTTGCAATCTAAACCAAAAATTATCTTACCTGACTCATAGTATAAAGTTTTGTAGAATTCAAGAGTTAATTTTTCCAACATTATATAATCACAACATATAAATTTGTCCCATTAAATTCTAGCACTAAAAGTTTCAAATTTTTCTTTCAAGTTTAATTCTTCTAAAATTGAAAATCAAAATATTGAGGTGTAACAATTATTTTGGAACAAATGTTTTGAAAATTTTTACCTTGAGAGAAGATAAAAAATGGGGCTTTAAAATGTGTTGCCAAATCACGTGCACCATTGCCCAAAATCTTCATTCCTCACTTGGGGTTTGAGCATTTTACAATTTGTTTGATTCTTAAAGACATTATGGAGAGTAAAAGTTGTAAAATAACTAAAAAACCACATAAAAAACATAATAAAAGGTCAAAATATATGAAAGAGAAAATGAGAACAAAATCTTGCAAAACCCACTAAAAAGATGTGTTTTAAGTTGGGAATCACTAGATTTGTATGTAAATAATGTTAATCTAGAAGAAAGATGAAAGAAAATTGTGAAATCTAAGTGAAATTTGAGAGAAAACAAGAAGCTATGAAGAGGGGCTGCTACTTAGAGAGAGAAGACGAGAGGTAAAAAAAAGAGAAAAGAGATATTTAAAGGGAAGGGAAAAAGGGTCGTGCAAGATTGCGTAAGTGGTCCATGATTGTGCAAGTGGCGTAGTTAGTTGTTAGAACAATCGTGCATGTGGTTCATTATCGTGTCGTGTATAGCCTTTGCTCCAAAATTGTCACATTATGTACAATTTTTCTTGTGCATCTTCCGAAATTTTTTCCCTAACCTATAACACATTTCCAATCATGATATTCACCAATCAAAATCACTAAAAAAAGAAAATAATGAACTCACATGTAAGAAATTACAAAAAACCTAATTAACATAACATGCTAATTTATGGTCATTAGTTAGACCATTCCTTAACCAAATATCTTCAATCAAGAGAAAGGAAAGAAATCACTTCCCTCTCTTGCAAAAAAGACTCCTCTAAAATATGGTTTACAATTATGTCCATTCACTTTGAATGTTTCCTTTTTATCATTCTCCAACTTTAAAGCTCCATGTTTGAATGCGTGGGTTACTTTGAAAGGCCTACTCCAATGTAATTTGAACTTTTCCAGAAAAAACTCCGATCGTGAGTTAAATAATTACACCACATTTCCCACCTTAAACTCCTTTTTCTTAATATGAGATTCATGCAATTTCTTAACTTTACCTAGTATAACTTGGCATTCTTATAATCATTCAATCAAATTTTTTCTAGCTTGTTTAACTACAGGAGTCTCTTCTCAGTAGCTTTCTTCCAATCAAAATTCAAGGCGTTTATCACCCCAGTATACCCTATGCTCTAACTCAACGAGCAAGTGACAAGTCTTTCTATAAACAAGGCATAAGGGTGTTGTAATAATTGGAGTCTTAAAGGTAGTTTGATAACCCCATAGAGGACCATCAAACTTTGATGCCCAATCTTTCCTTGAAATGTGGACCATGTTCTCCAATATTCTCTTAAGCTCATGATTAAGAACCTCCACTTGCCCACTTGCCCACTTGTTTGTAGATGTTATAGGAAGGCCACACGATGGTAGTTTCCATATCTCTTAAGAAGAGTGTCGAAAGATTTATTACATGGGCTCCATCATTACTAATTATGGCTCTTGGTACTCTACATCTATTGAATAACTTCTTGATGAACTTTGAAAACACTCAACCATCATCATTTGAAGTCGTCATTACTTTAGCCAATTGTGATACATAACCTACTCTGACTAAAATGTAACTATTCCACATAGAGGATAGGAATGGTCCAATGAAATATAGTCCCCCCACATCAAAAACTTCAACCTCTAAAATGTTAAAAAGTGGCATCTCATCTCTTTTGGAAATGTTTCCCATTTTTTGGCATCTATCACATTGTGCATTAAGAATCTTTGAACAAGTTAGGCCAATAGAAACTGTATTACAATACTCTATCCATAGTCTTGTTTGCTCCATAATGCCTTATATATCTAGAATTATGACAATGTGTTAGTATGTCTAACATCTCTTCCTCTACAACACATTTTATAATCAAACCATCAATACAAGTTCTATAAAAGATTAAATCATCTCACAAGTAGTGAGTGCAATCATACAAGAACCTGTTTCGTTATTGATAAGACATATTAAGGGGGAAGATACCACCTATGACATAATTTGCTATATCAAAATACCATGGTGCCACTAAGAAATTTAATAATGTAAGGGTTTCATTGGGGAATCACTCATTAGAGTTATCACTCTATTATAATTCTCCTCCTTCAAGATGTGGTAGGTCATTAGCCACCACATTTGTTGCTCCATTCTTGCCTTAAATTTTAATTTCAAATTCTTTTAAGAGAAGCACCCATCAGATAAGTCTCAATTTTATGTTTTTCTTGGCAAAAAAGATAACTCAACGTTGCATGATCGTTAAAAAAGGTCACTTTAAATCCCAAGAGGTAAGACCAAAACTTGTCATATGTGAATGTAATTGCTAGCGACTCCTTTTTAGTAGTAGTGTAATTTAGTTAGGCCCCAATTAATGTCTTTCTTACATAATAAATAGCATGCAACCTTTTATCTTTTCGTTGGCCTAACACATAACCCACAACTTGGTTGCTAACATCATACACGAATTAAAATGAAAATGACCAACTTGGTGATGTCAATATTGATATTGAAGTAAATGACTCCTTTAATATGTTAAATGCAAATAAAAAATTATCATAAAACATGAAAGGCACATCTTTAATTAAATAATTAGTTGTAGGTCTAGAAATGACAGAGTAGTCTTTAATGAATCGGTGATAAAATCTCGCATGTCATAAAAATGCCCAAATTCCTTTGAAATTGGTGGTGGAAACTTTTAAATAACCTTCTTGTTGGCTCTATCCACTTGTATACCTTAGCATGATATCTTATGCCCCAAAACTAAGCCCAAGTGCACTATAAAGTGGCGTTTCTCCTAGTTTAGAACCAAATGTGACTCTTCAAATCTTTAAAGATCTCTATCCAAATTTGTCAAGCAATGATCTAAAGAGTTTCAAAAGAACAAAAAATCATCCACAAATATCTTCATTATGTCCTCAGTCATATCTACAAAACTAGACGTCATTCATTGTTGAAAAGTTGTTGGAGCATTAAATAAACCAAAAGACACTCATCTATAGGCAAATATTCTAAAAGGACATATGAAAGTGGTCTTCTCTTGAAAGAATCCACAACAAGAACACAACTATGTTCCTTTTCAAGGCATCCTTCTACAATTTTGAGCATGCTCAATAGTTTAACAATGATCCATGCTTTCGTTTATATGGAAGTTCATAAATCATGTGAAAATCTTAAACTAAAATAGTATAATATCATATCAATGCTTAACTTGTAATCTATGAAAAAACCAAATTGGCTTAATTTTTTAATATAGCAAACCATCTTTAGTACATGTAGCTTTACTAAAGATCCTTCTGCCATTTTTGTATTGAAATTATACTTTGGAGAACTAATATCTCTCCACTATGTTTTGTGCACTAAATAACTTCTTGAGATGTAAAATTATAACAAAAACAACCAAGTTCTCATGCTACCTCTAAAGCTCTATAAACATCCTAGCCAACATCACACATATATCTTGTTCAACATCATCAATATAATGATGGAATCTATCCAAAACTTCATGAGACATCTAAACTAGAGTTTGATGGAATAGTACAGTTTAAGAACATATAGTTTCTTTTCTTGCCTATGAATAATTCTCAAGTAACAAAATCGGTTCAAAAATTAGGTCTAGTAACCTTATAAGCTTTGATGACACTCCTCAGGGACAAATTGGTACTTATATTTTCTAACCATTAAAAGAAATAAAAAGAGCAAGTATCAATTTATACCATAAAACCAAATAAAATAAGTACTTTGATAAATATTTGGTTATTCTGACTATTTTATTTCAAACAATAGCCATCACTATTAAATTAAGAAATTAGCAAATAAATTTCTAATAAGCTAAGATCTCATTCAAACTTAGTTGATCTCAATAAACCATCTCAATTTGAATTAGGTTATAATATTCTTACCAATCACATCTTATGTCACTTTTAGATCTATTTGGTGACAACTCTCTTCAAAAGTATACCTTATATATTATTCCTATCCTTGCCTCTAAATTCATATAATCATGAGTAACTCATCCTATCATCCAAATTTAGTTAAGTAGAACCCATTGGTTTAAAATAAAACATATTCAAGTTAAAGAGGTCTTAAGTCACTCGACAAGCCTTACAATAAAGAAAAACTCTAGTTTTATTCTTAAGTAGTAGAAGGCAACTATCACATTATTAACATGTACTTAACATTTATTTGAGTGATTTGACTTTTCAAAGATTTATGTCCCATACAAATAATATATCTCACTATAAAATTATTTCTAACATAATCAAATTATGAAATAAAATCCCTTAAAACCTTTGCCTAACTTTAATTAGTAATTTGATAACTAATTTAATTTAATAACTCAATTCTTTAAATAGTAATACAATTCTAAAATATTCCTAATAAAAATAATCCTTTGAAAATAATTTTAAAACATTTATAAAGCACTTTTCTAAATTTATTAGGAATTTACAATTTAAATAAAAGGAAGGCTTATAACATACAAATTTTAAAATAAAAATTTGAATGGGATTTATTTGATGTAAGCACTAGGTTTCAATAGTAAAACAATTTTCAAGAGAAAATAAATAACGTGAGAGGCATGCTCAATTTTCCAGAAAACATAAAATACAATGATACAAACTTTGTTCTAGTTTTCTAAAAATTAAAACAAACCCTAATTAATATTGTTATAATTTATATTAGAGAATTCATCAAACCAAGTGTTTAAGTCTTAATTTTATCAAATTAATAACAATCAAGTAACTTTAATCAAGTTAAATAATTAAAGGAGACTTTGATACTGCTACTGGGAAACTAATCGTAATCCAATTATGGTGCAATGAAAATAATGATAAATAACTTGAAAAACGTAACTTATAAAACATAGCTGAATTGCACCTAATTTGAATTTCTGAAAAAACTTTTTCGTGAGGTATCAACCTTAAACTATCCAAATGTCCATTCTTTAATAGTATCCATGGAGTAGAGAAAAAGAAATCAACCTTTTTGAGAGGTGAAGGAAAAAGTAGTAGCTCCCTTATGCCTTCCTTATATACATGGAGAAAGATAAAAGAGTATCTTCTTTATTAAAATAACGTAAAACTCCGACTATAATTCTAATAGAATAAATATTTCATATTTAGTCCCTAAAGTTTCTTAAACTTCATAATTAAGTCCAACTCAATTTAAATTGATTATTCTCTTTTTAACTCTTTCGAATTTATCTTTAATTCTCTAATTAAACAATTTATAATCATAGATCAAAATTGACGTCTAGCAATATATCATAACCACCAAATATTAGGAATGTCAAAGTGGCTTGAGCAATCTGCTCATGCATGGTTATGATGTATAAGTTTATCCTTTTATCATCCAATGTTCTAATTGGACAAAGAGTGTAGATTTTAATGTTTACATTTTTTAATCCAATTATCTTCATTTTTTTCAAATTAGTAACTGATTTATAATTGATATCTTAAAACACCTTTTCAAATCTCAATTCACTTTGGCTAGAGAATTTTTTAAATCACTACCAACCAAGAATAGTAAAACGTTATCTCTAATTACTTTAAAGTGACAAATCCTTTATTGACAGACTAGACTATCTTTATATGATTTATACTATATCCAAACACTACTAAATGTACTACCCTAAATAGAATAGGTCATAAGTAGTGTTCAAATATAGTAATTACCACATGAGATACTTTAGTAATATCAAGTCAAAGGATCAATTATAAAACCATGTTGCAGACATATAATAAATATTCCATTTAGGATCTTTATAATCGAGTGAGCTTAGTAAAATTATTCTCTAATAAGTACCTACACTTTTGTTTAAATATCTCAATTATTTAATTTACAAGATCAATTGGTTTCTTCATAAGAAATAAACATAATGTGTGCTAGTTTTTATTAATATCCTGTCTTGATGAAACTATAACTAGGAACAGTTTAGGAATAATACATAAATGCAAATTGAATATCTTAATTATAATTTCATCATAATTTTAATTGCATAGTAATTATTCCATGTATTTTATTGTTATTATTAAAACATCGAATTTAATTAAAAATATATAAAGATAAATAATGCCTTTATATAATATTGTCACACATATAATTGCAACCAACTTATTAGTTGCAAGGGAATAAACTGATACCTTTTTCATATTAGAGAGTTTGTAAGAGTCTCCATTTCATATCATATATTGAACCTAAGTTTATAGGTAAGAATAAGAGAGGAAAATTCTGAGTTGTGTGGTTATGAAACTACCTCAATTAAGGTAACTACTTTAAGTATACATTCCCTTTGACCATGAACAAGACCTATAAAGGATTAATCACACCAGTGATAAAATAAGAAGTTTATAAATGTTACTCTTCACTAATAGGAAAGATTATGCTATATAGAATATTCCTCTTCATTTATTGAAAAAATAAGATAATGAATTTCTGAATGGAGTTTAGGGAGTGGACTAAGCTTCTACTACTACTATTTTCTTTATCATAATATGATGAAATTTACCTAGATTGCAAATAGACTAACTATTAAATCTCAAATAATAGTGGGTATAGTTCAGTGGTAAAATTTTAAGGGTTAGAGAAGGGCAACCACATATTCTTATTCTTAAACTAGCATTCTTACAATTTAAACAATTAGGATTTCACCACAAAAAATAAGTAACCCACTTTGATTCAAATTGGATTAAATAGCAATTTCCAATTACTAAAATTGGATTCAATTTATACGTAAAGAGATAGAGTTGGAATGGTTTTTTGAAAATTTTTATATTCACATTTCATTTCTATAATGATATTAATTACGAATAAAGAATGAAAAGACTAAAGAGTTCAAAATTAATAGGTAAAGTTGTAGTAACTTGATAAATTTCTATTAATTGTATTTTGATTGAGTTATAAATAATTTATTTTACAAAATATTACTCACAACCTAAAGAAAATATACTTATTATTTGGTATTAATACAATAGTGAGCTAATTATCAATCTCACGAGGAAGTAGTGGAAAATTGGTAAACTATGCTACTGTTTACTAGATAAATAATTAAGAGAAATGTCATTTATTAAGATTTAAACATAAAATGAAATAGAATTATATCGAAGATAAACCAAACCACTAGAAATAAATCAGAGAATTTAATTAAGACATGGAAACAAGATGTAATAAATATATAAATATGAATCATCCCAGTATTCCATAAAACTCTCAATATTCATGTACAATTTATTCATAAAAATTATTTCTTGATCTTTATGTATGAAATTTGAAATTGAATTGAAATGCTAACATATTTAAATTCAATTACAATAAGCAATTATCAATAATTTGTAATAAAACTTCATTATTTCATTAAAACAAATAATCAATCCAAGCATATAATTCTAAGGTGCATCCTATCTAGATTATCCTAAATTAGTTCATACTAAAAAGAAGAAAACCAACAACAGGCAAGGAAAAACATAAATAAAAAGCCTCATTCTTATGGATCTTGATGTCTTCACTTGAATTAATGGAACTATTTTATTTTCTCTTTAAATTTGTTTCTTTTTTGTCTAAATGTGTCTCTAATGATGTGTTCAATCTAATCCCAAAAGTTGCCTATTGTTCTTATGAAACCCTAAAAATTTGGAAGTTAGTTAGACCTGTACTGGTCTTGTATTCCTTTAGAGTTCCAGAAATATTTAACATAATAATCATTATCAATATGGGTCCCTAATATGGATCGATATTGGCCTTATATTTAAGCACTCTTTTAACCATCATAATAAGCATGAGTTTATGTTATTTAGCAAAGATCCAATTTCACCATGCATAGATTCCATGCTGCTCCAACTTGCACTAAATCACTCCACTTTTGAGTCAAATTTGCTTGAATTCACTCCTAATTCATTAGGGAGCTACTGTAAGTCTAGGAAATAAAACATAAAATAAATTAAGTATTAAATACTATATAATTCATCTAAACGTAAGCAAAACGCTCAAAAGATTATACTAAGAACATATTAAATTTAGCACTTATAAAATTCCACCATACTTAAGCATCTTCTTGCTCTTAATCAAATCAATTTCATCAATCTTAATTAAAATAGGTGGCAACTCCAAGAAAGGATCATCAATTTGATAGGCATTTAGCTATTTTAACTTAATATACATAATTCAATCTAATGCATAAAGTGAACAACCAAGAAAAAGATGCTTTAAATTTCATAAATATTCATAACCTCTTTTTTTAAAAGTGAAAATAATATATTAGATCAAATATGATGAGTGTCTAACATTGCAAGAGGGGAGTATGGAATACGTGAATGCTGCAGGAGGGAATTTTTTAAACTGGTGCAACCTGTACTCTCAGACGTATAACCTAGGCTAGAGGGATCATGCCAACTTGAGTTACGGGGGGAATAGGTAGCAAACTTACTTCCAAAATAAGCCACAACGAGCACAACAATTATAACCAAGGCCACAAGCTTCTTCTTCTAGTTCTAGTACATCCCTCGAAGACTTGGTCAATACTCATACTGCTAGCACTATTCATTTTGGTAGTATATAAAATTGAGCATACAAAATATAGAAAACTAAATGCGTCAGATGACAGTAAGAATCAACTGTCTAGAGTCATAAAAGTGGAGGAAAGTTGCCATCTCAACTCGAGGTGAACCCTAAGAATGTTAGTGCTATAACTTTGAGGAATAGAAAGGAGATTGAGGTTCCCAAGAAGACCTCTTTGAGGATTGTAAATGGAGAAGAACTTGAGAAGGAGATGGAAAAGGAAGAAAACCCCTCATCTAGCACAAAGGTAAACTTTGAAAGACTTAATATCATTAAGATTAACCCTCTACCTTTTCCTAGCAGATTGGCAAGATTGAACAAGGAGGAGAAAGATATAGAGATATTAAAGACTTTCCAGAAGGTGGAAGTGAACATTCCTTTGCTAAATGCAATTAAGCAAGTACCAAGGTACATAAAATTCCTCAAGGAATTGTGTATAAATAAAAGAAAGCTGAGAGGTGATGTTGGGTGAGAATGTGTTTGTGATTTTTATGAAGAAGATGCCTCCAAAATGTTGAGATCTAGGTATGTTCACCATTCCCTATGAAATTGGTAACAGTGTGATTAATAGAGCTATCATGGATTTGGGAGCTTCAATTAATGTTATGCCTCGTTCAATTTATGCTTCCTTGAATCTGGACCCTTTGAAAGAAAAAAATGTTATCATACAATTAGCTGATCACACTAATGCTTACCTTGATGGTGTGGTTACAGATGTTTTGCTGTAGGTGAATAAGTTAGTATTTCCTACGGATTTTTATGTTGTTAATATGAATGATGAGACTTTATACAATCCAATACCTATCTTATTAAGGAGTTTGTTTCTAAATACAACTCAAACTAAGATCGATGTTCGTGATGGCACCCTCACGATGGAATTTGATGGAGAAATGATTCATTTTAACATTTTTAGTGCCATTAAACATCCTCAAGATTATCATTATGTTTTCTTTATTGATGTGATTGATCTTTTGGTATAAGAAATGTTTAAATTGAGTTGTAAGGATCATTTAGAAACAGTCTTAATTGAACATATCCAAGTAGAAGTAAACAATGATGTTAAAATGGGAGAAGAGCTAATGGAAATGGTAGTTACGTTACATTCGTTGGAGCGCTCTCCTAAAAGGTATGATTTAACTTCCAAGCATTTAATTAAATCTCACCAGAAGTTGTTACCTTTTGATGTGCAGGAACCTAAAGTGTAACTAAATCCACTCCTTACCCACCCAAGTAATAAACCCTTCTATAAACATGCATCATTTTTTTAGAGGAAGATGCCAAGTGCACAAGGCAAGCTCAATGTAGGCTGAATCCTCTAATGATGGAAGTCATGAAGAAGGAAGTGCTTATGCGCCTCGATGCTGGGGTTTGGTATGTGTAAATTGCATTGTATTTTAGAGCATAGTTTGATATGTGTTTAGCCATTATTTCGATCATTTAGTATTTGTTCAGGTTAGAATTGTGTTAGTTTGTTAATTATTTATGTTTTAAGTGTTTTATTGATTAGTACAAGCTTTTGAGCTTAAATATTATATTTTTGAGGTACCTTGATATGTTTGTTAGTGTTTTAGGGTCAATGTCGAAGAATAGAGGAGTTTTAAAAGACATTTGTGCTAAACAATGACCCAATATTGTGACAGAAGGCTTAAATGTGGTCCATGATTGTGGCCTGCATTAGGCAGATGTGCAATCGCGTACAAATTTCACGTTTCGAGGGACTTTTTAAACCTTTTGGACTCTAGAAAGACCCTAGGCTTACCCAAAACATAAAACACTATTTAAAGAACATTAAAAAGAGCACAAAGGAGTCTTCATTCAGTCACTTTTGGAAACCCTAAAGAGAGAAAGAGAGGACGAAGAGGAAGAAGGAGGAAGAAGAAGCAGTCTCAATGTACTTCTTAGATCAGGAGGTTTTTCAATGCTGCTACCTTCCCAAATCATCCATTCTAAGTTTCTATTTCCTTTTCATTTTAATTTTAGTCATGTATAAAGTTAGGATGGATTGTATGATGATAGATGGTAGAATGATGATGATGTTCTAACTCTCCTTCTAGATTTTATTTTAAGTTAATATTATCTGAGTTGATTTTGTGTTATTTGAATTGGGTATTATGATTTGTTGCATTTCTTGTATAATTCACTAATAAACTGATAGGGTGAACTAGATAAAAAATGATTGGAACAGATTAATGAAAGTTAGGATATGTGCATCTAGTATAGGAAAAATATTAAAAAGTAACATAAAATGATACATGGGAATTTAAGTTGAATGAGCCTATAAGATGGTGACATGTGGCATCAATAATAGAGTGACAATTGGCTTAAATAAAAGAGTGTCAAATAGAGGTATAGTTGAGTGACATATGGTTTAGAGATTTAATAACAAGTGGACTAGTTATGGAATGACAATTGGCAGTGTAAGAGGAAGACATACAATATGGTTCTCCATTTGACAAGTGGCATGACACGTGTCCACCTTCTCCTCCATACACCTACACCCACGATTTTCACACTTAAAATACCACCCTCTTTCATGTTTTTGGTTAGATTCTCTCTTCCTCTTCTCCTTACCATTAACACCCTCACACAACCTCCATAACTTTGAATTTTGCTAAAAAATTTATAGCCTTCATCTTGTAAATTGAAACCCTTTAATCTCATCTTGTTCTTAATGTATGTTTAATGTTTGGGAGACTTGCTTAGCTTGTTGATTGAGGAAATCTTGAGATAAACAAGTAAGTATTTGATTACTTTATTAAGTTGTATGTGAGTATAACATCCGTAAAGATTGGTTAGGGATGAATTGAGATGAATTGCATGTAAAGTTGAAAATGAGATGTGCTAGAATTTGATGAATGAATGTATGGTTTCTGTTTTGTTTTTTATGCTTGAAAATAGTGAATTATATGGATGGTTTAGGCTGAGATTTGAAGTGTAAATGATGATGTAACTATACAAAAAATGGTTATATTAGGAGTGTTCCAGAAATTGATAAGTTAAGGTTTTATGTATGAAGGTGAATGACAATTCTGTTTTTATTGTGATGCATAAAAGACTATGATTTATAAGTTATCAATTGAATGATTGTAAGTTAGAATTAGTGATAGAAATTGGTGAGGGAATGAAGTATAATTTAGGCATAATTGAGGTATGATCAATAGATTAATATGATGGTGTTAAAATTTGGAAAAAGATTGAAGGAAAGGGATGGTGAACCATTTGTTCACCCATTCCATGATCGTGGAAGCAGGAGAGACAAAACATAAACTTTTCTTCTCCAGGGAATTTCCCACGATCGTGGAAGTAGCATGAGCTTCTAACCACGATCTTGGGAAATTCCCTAGAGAAGAAAAGTTTATGTTTTGTTTTTTCACGATCTTAAAAAGGTAACCACAATCATGGGAAATACTTGGGAAGTGAAAAAACTCTGTTTTGTGTGATTGTTGAACCAACTAAGGATAAGTTACTTTACTTTTGTGTATTTGGATTTGA
>JAOQMP010008434.1:0-13331 GCA_027563575.1 Erythroxylum pedicellare
TCATTAAATCCCAAAGTCATTTATAAAAATTTCCATTGCCATTTGACCCTTATTTCTACTACTATTCATCAATTGTTCTACTACTTGGCATTTTTCCTAGTCCAAAAATACTCTTAAATTTCAGAAAATTCCCAAATTTTGTCAAAAAATATAATTCACTACTTATACACTCCAACTTAATTGATAACACATATAATTCACAATTCCCAATATAATCACATTTATAGATCCATTTTATCAGAAAATGTCAAATGAGTGCATGAACAATTATTTTCATATGTAAAAACTACTATTCATGTGTGTGTGTGTGTATGCTATATTATGCATAAGCATGAAGTGCACTTTTCTCAATCTCTCTTTGATCTCACAGGCACTAAATTTTTAGGTTTCTAACCCTTAGTAGGGGAACAGGATGTTACATTTCTCCCCTGCTTAATAAATTTTGTCCCCGAAATTTTTATCTGATTGATCAGGAAGGCAAGGGAATTGGTTCGTCAATTACTCCTCCATTTCCCATTTAACTTTACCACTTGAATAATTTATTCCAATTGACTATAGTCAATGAAATCAATCAATCATATGCTCATTTCTTCACATATCACACTATCTTAACTGTTTCCTCATTATATTCCAGATTACTCATAATTTTTTCACTTTGTAAGCTGTTAATACATCTTTGTCAAATCATATCATTATTTCTTAGTGTATTCACATATCACACATTATAATTTTGAGACATCTTTATTGATAATACAACTCATAAGTTATTGGTCCTATGCTCTCTATAACTTCATCTGGACCATTACAATTCGAGCATAGTTTATCCTTTTTCCTAATCTTAGCACACTTTTTCTCAATTTAAGCACACCTTGGCCAGGTGATACTCTCAAAGACATTCCATCTGTCGCTTGATACTTCACATCTCTTTAATGTTAATACACTCGACTTTGATGTCTATCTAATTATGTTCTATAACCTCGATGTTGATCCACCAATTTCATTTATCTTACTTAAATCACTTAGTTTTTGACACAAATCAATTTCATTAATCAACAGTATCTCAAATCGATTATGGCCTTTATCCATTTTTAGGCCCTTTTTATTTCAATGTAAGGGCGAATGACTCTTTTTGTTGTATAACGCCTCATACAGTATTCTAATGATATCACTATGACAATGATTGTTATGCTATATATTGACCCTATGTTCCTGTGAACTCCAAATTATAAGCTTTAAGCATATCTCCAACAGTTGAAATTGTTGGCAACTCATATATACAGTCACTTGTTTCTGTATCCTTAGCTGTGAAATGTTGTTTCTGTGCATTCCTATTAGGATGTATAGCTTAGGTTGTTATTTATACTCTCTCTAGAAATCTCTTTGCTCAATCATCTTAATTAGGTACATATACTCTTTACTTCAATCACAAAGTATCAATTTTCAATCAACTCAAATTCGGATTCATTTTCAATTTCCCAGTAAGATTAACAAATTTTGAATCCTTAACTTGGTCTTTGCTAATCTTTTCAAGTGAAGCTAATCTTAAATTCAATAGATAATAATACTTTGATTTTCCCAAAATTCAACTCGACATTCTATGCTCTTTATTGCACTAGAATTGATGACCTCGATTTCAAAATTTGTGATACACTATTATGGAATTTTCTGTTTAATGCATCAGATTACAACACTAACTTTACTAGGAAATACTCATTTGTACATCATAATCTTCTAGTAACTCTATCCATTATCTTAGGCTCATTTTCATTTCTTTCAAACTCAATAATTACCTCGAACTTTATTGATCTCTATAAATTCCGAAATGTTTATGTATATATGTTGTCTCCAAACTTTCAAGCAATCACCATTGTAGCAAGTTTCAATTTATATATATAATAATCAACTCATGAGACTTTAATATTTATTTATTTCCATGCATATGAAATCACTTTATTATGCTGCATTGGATTTTATTCTAATCTCTTATACAAACATCATTATATATTACAAAATCTCCAAATCCAAATGATATAATTATCATTGACGTTATACTTCCTCAAAATTCTCTTTACATTCATCAGTCATACAACTTACACATTTTTCCTTAGACATTTTTGTCAAAGGGCTAAGATCAATAAAAAACCTTAACAACTTCTGGTAGCGTCCAATTTCCAACTAATTCTAGAAAACTCCAGATTTCTTATATATTCCTTGGAGTTTCTCACTTCTTCATTACCTCTATATTCCTTGGGTCTCCCAATATGCCATGTTCAGATACTATAAGACCCAAAAGTTTATGTAATCAAGCTAAGATTCACTCTTATTGAACTTGGCATATAACTGTTTCTAGCTTTATGATATGTAAGATTTATCCTAAAGTGTTCAAAAATATTCTCTTTACTTTTCGAATACACTCAAAATATCATCTATGATCATAGTCGCTGATTGATACAATTTTTCTTGGATCACTTTAATCTTCAATACTATAATACTATCGGGGGCATTATTAACTCCAACAGATATAGCCCAAATTTCCTTGTGCCCATGATTTCTTCTCTTAATTCTTTAAGAATCTAATTCCTCAATGAGGTAGTATTATCTCATGCTATTTTTGATCTTCCCAATTGACTTCTTCTTCTCGAATGATTTTCTCAATTCATTCTATTTCCTATGATTTCACATTGACTTGTTCTAATGTTTGTTCATTCATACTAGTTTCTCCACAAACTTCAATTTATTTGCAATCTTTACTTCCTAGGTTGGTAACACAATCCTTATATCTAATTTATATCTCCTGTACATATTTGCACATAATATAATGTGGACGTACGTGCTTCTTACATTAGCAATAATTTCACCTCCAATTCAATAATCCAATCACATAGTTGGATACTTTACATTAGACAAAATGTATACACTCTCAGTAGCGTATTCTACCTCCTATGCTTGAGTCTCTGCTAGGGATATGACTCCAATATTTGCTTTTTGATTTAATTTTGTTATTTGTTCCTTCATTGATCATTCTTAAATTGAATCATCTAATCAACTTATCCTAATTAAGGGAAATTCTTCTTTGAAAGAAGATTTCTTGCTACTTTCATCGATAGTGCTCATGAAATTCTTATCAATCAACTATCTTCACCATTACTTGTCAGCCATTCTTAGTATCTTAAGAAGGTCAATTTCAACTATTCATAATATCTCATTAAGATCAATATATGCTATAACTTATATGATCAGAACATCCTTTTTAATAAGGCTCATTGAAGCATTAAGCAAATTATTTTCTCCAGTACCATGGTATATACTATCAAAATCATTACATCTTATCTAGAGACATATTTAGGACAACTCACCAATTGGTAGCTTATGCTAAGGATACCTTGATCTCATTTGATTCTAGAAAACACTTCCCCTTTTGTGCCTATCCTCGATCGTGGGAATTATGTCATGATCATGTCCTTCTTTTTCCTCAAATTCATCATATTTTGTAACATCATTAACAATCTCAATTCATTCCCAATTGATCACTATAAGCACTTTTTACGTCTTACTCTAACTCAACTTAGACTTTAAACTATGGGAACTATGATTAGAAATTATTCAATAAGTCACTGATTTCTTCCTGTATCCTCTCCACACATATAATACACATATGCTTAATATTTTCACTTGTCATGCTGATCCCATTATCATATATGCACTCACATAGGCAAATCAACTTAGCCTTGACAACTTTTTCATCTACCGTTATCATCGTCTCACCTTTCAATTTCCATTATTTCTTCATGCCTATGTGTGTTCACAATCAATTCAAAATCATAGATGAATAATCATCCTGAAATTTTGATTTCAATCCCACTAACATATTCTTACATTGAGTCATAAACTCTTATCACGATAATCAAACAACCATTCCAAGCCCAATTTTAAGCTCTCTAGATCATAGAAAATTCTGTTTTCATCCAACTTTGTTTATACACTTTAAATCTTGTCATTTATACCATATCTCTATTTTCCTCTATCAATCCACAACAATATATTCATATCTATCCCACATTTAAGGATATATTACCCCAGTATAATATTGATGTTGTATTCCAGATACGTCCACTAAGACAATCGTGTCAAATCTTTATCTGTTATATCTAACCATATATTATTCCTCATTTCTAAATATCCATAACATTCGTTCTCTCACATTCTGACAGATCATAATTTTTTTCATTATTTATATCAGCTCAAACACTTATCAAATGCTCATGCATGTAACTCAATCACATGCTGTAGCACTCCACTCCTGTAAGACATGTACCTGACATCCTGAGGGATATCCGAGTCCGTGCCCCTCGAGGGTGGCATGCTAGAGTGCTCAATCATTCAAAAATTAGTATAATTTTTATTGAAATACAAACATAATATGCAAAATCCGAGAACCAAATTGGGCCCACTTTCATTCATAAACATTTTCAATCATAACAATACAATCAACAAAATTTTCAGTAGCCATTTGGGCCCTTCCACAAATATAAAACACTTTAGTCATAATGTCTTTACATTACAGCATAAATCATATACACATTTTTCAAAACTTTCAAAATACATAATTTGATACAAAAGTTTCCAAATATAGAAATCAATACGAAATAAAGAAATATAATGCAGATGTGAACTGATCCCGACCTCTATCTCTCATTTGTATGCTGTACGTATACTCCCGTTTGCCTAACGATGTATTATTCTAATCCTTAAAAATATTTGCAAATTTTGGGTGAGTTTTACGAACTCAATGAGTGACCATCATCGATAGCTCACCCAGTCACATAACAGATAATTCACATTCACAACATTTCACATTCAATGCACTTTAATCATTCATATTATGCATATGCAGTGCACATGAGACTCACTTTTCATTTGATACTTTGTTGTGACCGAGTGCCTAAATTGTCCCATATCCATTAGATACCGGGCTTATTACTAACTGTCCCTTATCCACTTGGGGGATACAGGGCTCATTTTATTTAATGAGCCTTAGGCTCTTAATCACTTTTGAGCTCAAGGCTCTTTTTCACACATTGAGCTTTAAGCTCTGATTGGTGGCTACTCTGGTAACAATTGCCATTAAATTTCATGTATTCATGAAATGGAATGCCTTAGTCACATTTGCATATTCTCATTCACTCACATTCACATATCATCGGACCATAGTCCGGCATTCAACATTAGAGTTGAGCATCTCTTTTTCATTTATATGCATGATCACACTTTCCTTCGAAACTAAGTCTGACATTTAACAACCAAGTCATGTATCACGTATTTCATCCAATTCACATACAAGGAGCACTTCAATATGTCATTCATACATCACATTCATCGGACCTTTTGTCCAAAAACCAACACAATCAATCACATTCATAACATCATTTAGTAGTCAATTAATACAAAATTCAAATCAAACAAACAAAGAAGTGAGACCATCTCGGTCTACTCATAGTACGCTCTAGATTAGCATTTGCTTCCAAATTTTGGAAATGCCTAAATGTGAAGTTTTAAACTGCACAACCCATTTATGCAAAACACACGTTGCACTCACATTAATAATGGCACAATAATAGGTATTTATTCATGCACAACTGTGTATATGGACTATGTACAATGCATACTCAATGACAATCCCGGGTACTTTACTAACTTCATAACTTAATCACTCATCATTTCTTTAGGTCACAACTTCCATCCTTTGGTAATTTGATATCAAAAATCATCCATTAATTTTCCAATCTATATCCTTATGTGACTCGTGAAGAGGAAAAACAGAGTCTTCATATATATATATATATATCACTATCAACTTTATGCTTAAATCTTACTATTTCCTCTTTATTCCTATTTCCTTTCAGCTCACAAATCACAACCAAATAAAAAATATATCATTTTTCATAATCATCAAAACCAGAAATACTCACGCATATTCATCACGTTTTCTGCATTTCTTCATTTTCATTTTTTTGCATTTTCAACTTTTGTATTTTCTTCATTTCTTCCTCTAACTATCACTTTAATCATTCTTTCTCATCTCTAGACATCACCGTACACCTATCTCTTAACTTTAAATTCATTTTTAATCATCTTTAAAACACTCCCAACTTACGTGTATATATATATATATTTAAAAACATCAACATGAACGGAGCATACACATATCCATTTCTCCAAAATTTTCTCCATTAATCTCTTACCCATTTTTGTTGATCTTTCAACTTCAAAAGTCATTTCTACAACCTCTTATAACATTTTGATCATCAAATTTGAAAAAAAAAATCAACATGTACAGCACACTCAAAATCTCCTCACTTATTTTCCAGCATCTATGAATATCACTGTTCTTAACCATTTTAAACTAAGCTCATGATGCATGCTTCAGTTTATACAAAAATACATAGTCATAATAAGCTTACTTGTTTGAAGCTCTAACACCTGCAAAAATCATGTAACTCTAATCCCTCATGCAACCACGCATATCAACTTGAAAGTTGACAGGGGGTTTGGTTTTTCTTGGAGTAGAAGAAAGAAATAACAAAGAGGAAGTGGTAGTGGATAAAAGAAAACAAGATTTTTTTTCTGTTGGAGATTTGATGAAAAAATCTGTGTTGAAGATAAACTAGAGAAAGAAACTTTGAGAGAGATAAAGATAAGTACAGTAACTTGTCTTTTAAGGTTAATAAAGCTTAACTTTAAAGCTTGGACACCTGTCCATTTCTTAACCACTTATCCACTTCCCTTTATTAAAACTCACTTAAATATGATTTATTCTTAAGTTTATGAATTAATAAAACCACTGAAATCGTAAGTCATAACCTATTAAATCACTTCCAAATTTTCCATAAAAACATCATTTCGAGTCAACTTTTCATATTCTTTCTGACCCTGATACTAAAGTCATTTTGCAACACTTTCTTATAAAAAAATGTTCTCCTATGTCTTATGTTTCCAGTGACACCAAAATCATCCAATTTGGTTTAGTGATTTGAAAGATATACTTCAAACATTCTCGGACTACTCTTGTCTATAATACTATACTATACACAACTTCCATCCAGAATTTAAACATCTTAGAGACTAAACTTCCAATCGACTTCTGCATGTGATTTATAAGCCTATATCTCTAGTTTACTCCAAATTTAAAATCATCTCATTTGGAATCCTACAAATCCAAAAATAATCAAAATACTAAAATGTGTTCAGTAAGATATTCCTATTCACACTGGTCCAACAGATTCCCACACTTTCATTTGATCAAAAATTTTCAAATCAATTCAGAATGCTACAAATTTTTTTTGGAGAGATATGATAATGTGTTATGAATCTATTGGTTCAAGAATCAAGTCATTTGGATGTCTAGAGAAGAAGTTATAATCGAAAGAAACAAGATGGTTTAGCTTGCACAATGCTCTCGGGTATACAACAAGTCACAACCACTATTGGAGAGCACAATGACGTGACGTGACAAATAAACGTGAGTCTTGCAATTGAAGTATGGGCTTGAGAGAGGAAATTCATAGGGGTGCAGGATTCACAGGCGTGAGAGGAACATGGGTGTGACTAATAAAGAAAAAAATTGGGTGAGAGCACAAGTCAGACCCGTCCTACGTTTATCACTCAATCTCTCTCAATTCATTTCATATGGCTATTATTTTTGGTGTAAAGGTAGAGCAATGTCTTACGAGTTCAATGGTCTAAGTTTTATGTCATTTGGAGGTCGGACGAGGAAGATATAGCTAAAAACCTGTCGGATGTTCACCACCCCTGAAAACTTCAAAGTCGTTATCGTGCAAATGAATCACCAAAGTCACCATCGTGCATATACCTCAAGGTTTGCATTTCGCCTAAATCATCAAAAGTCACTGTCGCGGTGCAATTCCACTTCTTCTTCTCCACTGGAATCTCAACTTCTAAACTCCATAACTTTTGATCCAGAACTCCAAAATTTGCAAACTTTATATCAATGGAAAGTTAAAAGAATGATCTACAACTTTTATGAAGATCATTTTTATCAAAATATTCCTATATCAATATAGTTTAATCAAGGAAGTTCAGATCAAACTTTTACCTCTCTTTATTTTTTCTTTTATTCTAAGCCAACTTCTCTAACTTATTTGATTTCATAATTTTAAGTGGATGGTTCTTCAAGTATACCTAATTTCAACTCAACATCATTTATAGACATTTCATATTCCCTACTTGATTATAAACACTCAAAATATAACACATTCTTATCCACTCAAAACAGAACACAACATATACATTCATCCAATAGTGTACTATACCCATTTCTCAATTTCATGTCAAATTTTGAGACTCTTAAATACAAATTTAACTTTCGATTTCTTCATGAAAAATATAGCCACATGTCTTTAGTTTAATCTAAACTTAAAATCGTCATATTTGGATGCCTATAGATCAAGTTATGGCTTAAATACAAATTCATGTTCAATGAAACATTGCATCTGTACATTTTTCAACACCCTTCACCACCTCTTTCATATGAAATCCTCTCTTTTGCTAGTCTATCTCTTCTAGCTTATTTCCTCAATATTTCCACTTTATTCCTACTTCTATTTCAACTCAACTCACCATAACAAATCCGAATCCATTATTACTCATCAACATCAAATGCAGAACATTCATATACAAATATTCATCCTAGCTTCTGCACTTCTTCATTCAACTAACTTAAATTTCTCTAAATCACAATCCAAAAATCATTTAATACCGTGATAAACAATTCTTAATTCTTAAATCCACCATCTAAAATTATCTTATCACTGTAACCACAATTCTCAACATATTACATTATAATATAATTGTATCTGGAATGTCAATGAGTGCATATACAATTATTTTCATGTGTACAGAAATTCAAATTCAAAAACATGTATGCTAACATTATACATGAGCATAAGATCTAACTATCTCATTACTATTTTCTCCATTATAGAAGTCTTTGGTTCTAACCCTTAATATAGGGACAGGATGTTACATCATTCATAATATATCTAGTAACTAGGGGTAAACTCAAAACTAAGGACATAATCGTGAGCTTAAATAATACTCAATGAAGTTTCTATTTCTCTAAGGATCAAACCATCTCACATCTTTACTTCCAATGCCAATACACTAGCACAATTTGGTATAAAATCTAATAACTTCTGAATCATCTCTGTTGGGCCCCGAATTTTTATCATTATTTACTAAGCATGAATTGAATAAATTTTGTGGTCTTGCTAGATAAACCATTTATTTGGAGTTTGATTATTAAGCCAAAGTTAGAATTAAATTTGTGAATGGTTAAGGTATTAAATTATATCCTAAGGTAAGTAGTTGGATTAAATGAAAGAAGGGGTAGAATTGGAAGATTACTTATGTCTAAAGGTTGTAAGGCTTTATTTGGAGGGAAAAAGGGACATTTGATGACTATTATAGTGTAGAATTAGAAGAAGAAAATTTTGGCTTTTTTTAGAAGAGAGAAGCGTCGTGGAAAAGAGAAAAGAAGAAGAAAAGAAAGAAGGAAGCTAGGGTTTTTGGAGATCTTGAAGAGCTTGAAGAGTTGAAGCTAGACAAGTAAGTGTAAACATTCTTCTACTCTTGATTTGTTGGATTAAGTGAAAATGAAGTTGAATGGGTGTAGGGAGTTGATAATGAATGGTGTATGGAAATGATTTAATCTTTTAGGGTTAATGATCAAAGATAGATATTAATGTATATGTTAATTATATTGTGTTAAAAATGAGCTTGGAAATGAAGTATAAGAGATGTTTTAGTGTTAAGATGGGTTATATTTGAAAGATGGGAAGTATATAGATAAAAAATGTCGAAAAATGTCTTCGGTTTGGGTTTCTACGAACCTTTGATTTCGCCGCAGAGAGCTCCATTTTCCTGTACAGACATACGTAGGTATTTTGGAAATAAATTTTTTTGTAGATGTCTAAATGAAGTAATTTTTAATTTAGTGTAAAATAGAGACATATGGATACAAGGTTTGTGAAGAAATGAAGTTTAAATTTAGTCTCTAAGGATGTCAATTTTTGGATGGAATTTAAGTATAGAATATTGTCTCAGAATAAGAGCAGTCCCAACATGTTTGGAGTATAACTTCGGATTTCTGAACCAAATCGAATGATTTTGGTGTCGTTGGAGACTTAAGACAATGAAGAATATGTTTATAGAAGGAAGTGTTGTCAAATTTTTTCATTTAACTGATCATAATGATCATGGAAAAGTTGACCTCAAAGTATGGATTTTGAAAGGATTATAGTTCAATTCTAGCTCTTTGATTATTGAAGCCTTATGAATTTCCTTTGAATGTTGTTTGAATGAGAACTTGGTTGGTTATAAGAAACCAAGCAAGCCGGATCCAAGAGCAAGAGGAAAGACAACATTGAACTTGGATTGTCAAACGAAATTAGGTGGGTAATCTGTTTATAGTTATTGTGTGATTGGGCAAATTCTTGCCTATGTGTGTGTATGTACAATTTGCTTGATATTGAATTATGTGATTCTTAAAAATACATTATGACTTATGAATTTTGATCAAGTTATGCCATCAAACCATGTCACAACATTTTGTGTGAAGGAAAAGATAGAAAAGCATGAAAGTTTGAGCATATGATAAAATGAATATATGCTTTTGTTTGGGCAAGAGTGGATCCATTCTGTTCGTCACGTGCACGTTGACAAGATCCTCCTCCCGGCTGCCCGCTTGTGGCATATGAGCTCCGAAATGGACTCATTCTGTTTATGGTGTAAACTCCAGTTTCACCATTCTATTTCCATGGAACCCTCGAGCCATTTGTTTGTTCATTGCATTCTTTGAATTGTCAAGTGTGATGCATTTGAATGTCATGTCTTATGCATTAGCTTGCTTAATTGAGTTTGTGAACTTATTGGTCAATGATCAAATTGCTAGAATAGATTTGAGAATTCCTGAATTGCTAAGTACATATACGTATATATGCTTGAATTTTTGCTAGTTACCGATGGCTATAAATGTATTAGCCAGTGAGCTATACAACTCACCCCACTTTTCCCTCCTCAGGTACGGAACAAAACGATAGTTGATCCTTGCAGAGCATTGAAAACTCCAAGATAGTTAGAGACTTTTATACTAAGTTAGTGACTATATTGGATAGCTTTATAGGCATATCAACATTGGGCATCACTTTGTCTTTGTATTAAGCTTTGATATGTATGATGTTATGTAAGTAAAGTTTGTTTAAACTTTTTAGTATTGTAATGACATGAAGATTTGAAGATTCCTTTTGTGTGTGAGTATGTTTAGCTTGTGGTTAGATTTGAATGTATGTGTTTGCTTAAAAATGCTTGTGAAATCATAGGATTTTAAGTGTTTCACCGCGCCGAACCTTTCTGAAGACGTCCTCGCCGAGGCGAAGAACCATTTTTGCCGCGGCAAACCCTTCTGAAGGCATTTTCGCCGCGACAAAGAATGACTTTCGCCTCGGTAAACTCCCTTTGTTTCCACGCTGAAATTTCTTAAATGCAATACTTTCCACTCTTCATTAACACCACCCTCTCGCGACTGTCCCGAATGGTCTTCTCGATCTCGAGACCTTGGGCAAGTATCTATTGGTATCTGAATCTATCATTGGGCTCTGGTAATGGGGTCCGACATTAGAAGTCAAGGTTGAAGAGAAAGATAGCAAAATTTGTGTCCAGATGCCTTCCCTGTCAACAAATTAAGGCAGAGCATCAAAAACCAGTAGGTATGTTATAGTCTATGCCTATTCTAGAATGGAAGTGGGAGCATGTGACGATGGATTTTGTAGTTCGATTGTCTAGTACATTGAAGGTCACAATGCTATTTAGGTTATAGTAGACAAATTGATGAAGTCTGCTCATTTTCTACCTGTCCACACAACCTATTCATTGGAAAAAATTAGCAAAGCTGTATATCGACGAGATTGTGAAGTTGCACAGGGTACTAGTTTCTATAGTATCATACAGTAATCTGAGATTCACCTCACGATTTTGGCTGAAATTTCAAGAATCTTTAGGGACTAAACTGAAGTTTAGTACTGCCTTCCACCCCCAGACTAATGGTCAATCCGAGAGGACTATTCAA
The DNA here is from genome assembly GCA_027563575.1 of Erythroxylum pedicellare. Taxonomy (NCBI): domain Eukaryota; kingdom Viridiplantae; phylum Streptophyta; class Magnoliopsida; order Malpighiales; family Erythroxylaceae; genus Erythroxylum; species Erythroxylum pedicellare. Next base: position 12,143 of record JAOQMP010008434.1, read on the forward strand.
ACACTAGAGGACATACTGAGAGCATATGCGATGGAATTTCAAGGGAGTTGGGACCAACATTTGTCTTTGATTGAGTTCGCTTATAACAATAGTTATTAGACAAGTATTAGTATGCCCCCTTATGAACCACTTTATGGAAGGAAGTGTAGGACACCTCTATGTTGGGATGAGGTTAGTACGGTCAAAATAGAAGGAGCTGAATTGATAGAAGTTACCACTCAGAAAATAAAAGTCATTCAAGAGAAGATAAAAGTCACCCAGGATCGTCAAAAGAGTTACGCGAATAAAAGATGACGACCGCTAGATTTGCAGTTGGTGATAGCGTTTTTCTTCAAATATCACCATGGAAAGGTGTCATTAGATTTCAGAGTCAAGGGAAACTAAACCCTTGATATATCGGACCTTTTTGCATCCTAGAGAGTGTCGGGACTGTGACATATCGGTTGGAATTGCCACCGGACTTGGATTGGATCCATAATGTATTCCATGTTTCTATGCTTAAAAAGCACTTACCAGATCCATCTCATGTTTTGGAGACACCTTTAGTAGAACTAAGGGAAGACCTGAGTTTTGAGGTAAAACCAGTGCAGATTTTGGATCGACAAATAAAGAAATTATGTAGCAAGGAGGTACCCGCGGTTAAGGTTCTTTGGAAGAGCGATAAGGTCGAGGAGATGACATGGGAGCTTGAGGATACTATGGGACGTCAATACCCCTATTTATTTGTGTCCAACTTAGGAGTTTCGACGACGAAACTCTTTAGAGGAGGGGAGGACTTATAACACCGGGTCTGAGCCCTTTTGTGTTGTTCTGTATTTGGAGATACTACTGTATATTGACATATACATAGTTGTATATGAGTTCAAAGATATATCTAAATCCTTTTGGTGTGTATGCCCTTACCTGAACTTAGAGTTCATTGGTATCCGGAATCTTAGAGATTTCCAACATATGAGTTTTTAAGTGTGTAGAACCGAGTCCATTGGATGGATATGACAATGGTGGTTAAATTAAATGTGTTCTAATGCCTTATAGGTGATTATACATGACTTATAGACTTATCGGACACTTAGAAAGCTAAATTGGAAAAGTTTATGTATATAAGGGCTTACTTGCAAATTGTCAAAAGTTAAAGGACTTAATTGTAATTTTTCAATTCTTGGAGGACCAATTCGTAATTTTATAAAGT
>JAOQMP010008449.1:0-13330 GCA_027563575.1 Erythroxylum pedicellare
TCTTGTTCATTAGTTTCTTAGTTCTTAAAGCTATTAATCAATTAAACTTAAGATCGTATCTAAGTTGTTGACTAATAAGAGTGTTTATAATATATGTTTCTATTCATTTAATCTTAAGAGAAATCATCACCCATTGAATGTTTGTTAGTGGACTGAATTTTATATCGAGGATCCATATTGATGTGATAACGTCGGTGACCCGAAATCAAGGTTTATTTGCTGAATTTCTAGATTTGCTTATTTTTGTTAATTTTTGATTTGTCATTTTTAAATTCTCAATTTTTGTGAATTAAAAAACCCCCAAATTTGTTTTAGTTTTGAACTTGTATAATCTTTATTGTTAACATTTCTTGTGAGAACGATCTCAACTCTTCACTAACTACATTTTTCATTTCTAAAGTTGGTATTAATTTGGTTGTAGGCGACAACAGTACTAAATTTTGGCATCATTGTCGGGGAATTTCTTGATGGTATATGTATATTACACGAGTAAACAAAACAACTCAACTGCTATTTGATTCAAAGATCGAGAAGATAACCAAGAGGTTATGCAAATGAACGAAACAGCAACAACAAGTGCATAAAATAGAAAGGAAGGTTACGAATCACACTCTTCGTGAACTAGCCATGTACACGGAGGCTCAACAACCCCACTGCATCAACTTTCCAAATTTAGGTGACAACAATACTTTTGAATTAAATTTTGGGTTGATCCATTTATTACCTATTTTCAGAGGTCTACTGGGAGAAAATCCTTACAAACATTTGAAGGAATTTGAAATGGTTTATATAGGAATGAAGCAAACGAATGTGATGGAAAAGCAAATTAAACTAAGAGCCTTCTCATTTTCTCTCAAAGATGATGCTCAAGATTGGTTGTACTATTCAATCGAAGACAATGTGCAAACATGGGGTGAAATGAAGATGTTTTCCTTTGAGAAATATTTTCCAGCATCAAGAGCTACCAACATTTGAAAGAAAATTTGTGGCATTCGATAACATACGAGATAGGCACTTTATGAATATTGGGAAATAACTGACCAGCTGTTGATTCAATACTTCTACAAAGGTCTTTTGCTCACATATAGGGGTATGACTGATGCTACAAATCGTAGAGCTTTAATTAACAAAACACTAACAACCATAAGGGATTTGATAGTGAATATGGCTTCCAATACACAACAATTTGGGATACGTACTGGGCATGGTTCAAAACACATGAATAAGGTGAATGTGACAACATTGGAGAAAAGATTCGATGACCTTACATCTTTTGTGCGACAAATTGTAGTTACAAAGAAAGAAGAAGCGAAGTTATGTGGAATATGTTTGATGTTAAGACACTCCATTGACGCATGTCTAGTTTTGTAGGAAGAAAACACAGAACACGTGAACGCTGTAGGAGGTTTTGCTAGACCAAATCAGAGAAAATATGACCCATTCTCCAACACCTATAATCTAAGTTGGCATAAACATTCGAATTTGCGTTATGGGAATTCTCAAGGACAGTCAGGTACCACAAATTTCTAGCAATTTAGACAACCATTTATGCCTAGACAATATCAACACATAACATCCAATTCTTAAGGTAAGTCTTCCTTAGAAGATATAGTTCAAATTTTGGCCACTAATACCTTGACATTTCAGCGGGATACTCAAGCTAGTATCTGAAATCTTGAAAATCAAGTGAGCCAAATAGCAACCTCCATAAATCGATTGGAGGCACAAAGTTTTGAAAATTTTCCAGCATAACCAGAAATCAATCCCAAACAAAGTGTTAAAGTTATCGTGTTACGGAGTGGTAAGGAATTGAAGGAGCCACCTTCAGAAATTTTCACAATAGAAGTCGAAGAAGAAACAACAAAAGAGACACGTGAACAACTAGAAATGACACAAACAAGTCTGCAGAATTTGCTTGTGCAACTCCTTTTTTCTAGTCGATTTGCCAAGGCAAAGAAGGAGGAACAAGAGAAGGAAATATTGGAGATTTTCAGAAAAGTTTAGGTAAATATTCCTTTACTTGATGCAATAAAACAAATTCCACGGTATGCGAAATTCCTTAAGGAACTTTGTACTTCAAAGGGGAAATTGAAATTTAATGAGAAAGTGTTGATGGGGGAGAATGTTTAAGCCATTTTATAAAAGAAAAAGCTTCTGCCTAAGTGTCAAGACTATGTTCACTATCCCATGTCAAATTGGTGATTTGAGAATTGAAAAAGCTATGATAGATTTGGGTGCATCCATAAATGTCATGCCATATGACGTTTATAAGTCTTTAAACGTGGATCTCTCAAAGAAACTAATGTAGCGATTCAATTAGCAAATTGTTCAAATGCTTATCCAAAAGGTGTGTTAGATGACATTTTAGTTCAAGTGGGGGATATGCGTTTTCCAACTAATTTTTATATTTTGCAAATGGGAAGTGATGATGCATCTTCTTCAATGCCAATTTTATTTAGAAGGCCATTCTTAAAAACCACTAGAATAAAAATTGATGTTCATGATGGGTCATTGACTATGGAATTTGATGGTGAATTAATTAAATTCAATATATACAATGCCCTGAAATTTTTGGATGATGAACAACCTATTGTTTATGTGGATTTTATTGACACATGGGTGCAGAAAATTTCATTTTTAAGGGGAAGAGATGAACTTGAAACAATCTTGAGATGGGAGACGCATCACGGTGGCAACACATCAAGGAATCGATATTACCTAACAATGAATTGGAGATGTTGTTCTGCTAACTGGAGGACACCGAACCAATGATCACACAACTATCATATATGGAGATGTCCAGAAGTAGCAATAAGCTGCTACCATCGTTGGTCCAACCACCAACTTTGGAATTGAAGAGTTTGCCTAGCCATTTAAAATACATCTTTTTGGGTGAGTAAGACATGTTACCTGTTATAATTTCTGATAAACTTACTCTTTTGTAGGAAAATTAGTTGATTCACATATTGAGGGAGTACAAGGAGGCTTTCGGTTGGACAGTGACAGATTTACAGGGTATTAGTCCTACCATTTGTATGCACTGAATATTGATGGAAGATGAAGCGAAAGAGGTAAGGCAACCCCAACGTCGTTTAAATCCACCCATGATGGAAGTAGTGAAAAAGGAAATTTTGAAGCTTCTTGACGTTAGGATCATTTATTGAATTTCGAATAGCAATTGGGTAAGTCCGATCTAGGTAGTTCTGAAAAAAACTAAGGTAACAATGGTAGAAAATAGTGATGGTGAGTTAATACCATCTCGTGTTCAAAATGGGTGGAGAGTCTGCATTGATTATAGGAAGCTAAATTTGGTTACTAGAAAAGATCATTTTTTGCTTCCATTTATTGATCAAATGCTTGAAAGACTTGCAGTTAAATCTCACTATTACTATTTAAATGGTTATTCATGGTATCAATAGATTTTGGTTGCACCTAAAGACCAAGAGAAAAAAAAAACCTTCACATGTCCATTAGACACCTTTGGTTATCGAAGAATGTCATTTGGTTTGTGTAACGCAGTAGTGACATTTCAAAGGTGTATGGTAAGTATTTTCTCTAATCTTGTAGAGAATTGTATGGAAGTTTTTATAGATGATTTCACGATTTATGGAGAGTCTTTTGAAACATCCATTATTAACCTTGAAAAATTGCTTAAACGCTGCATTAAGACTAATTTGGTTTTTAATTATAAAAAGTGTCATTTTATGGTTGATGAAGGCATAATTTTAAGTCATACAGTCTCTTCCAAGGGAGTTGAAGTCGATAGGGCTAAGATAAATGTTATTAAATCTTTATCTTACCTCTCGATTGTGCAGAATGTTCGTTCTTTTCTTGGTCATGCAGGATTTTATCGGTGATTCATTAAGGATTTTTCAAAGACTGCACAACCCATGTGTAGACTACTCTAAAAAGACGTGAAGTTTGATTTTGACGAGCCATGCAAGATTGCATTTGATGAACTCAAGGAACGACTTACCACAGCTCTGATTATTCAGCCACCAAAATGGGCATGCCATTCGAGATAATATGCGATGCTTCGAATTATGCATTTGGAGTAGTGCTGGGCCAAAAAGTGACAAGGTACCTCATGTTACGCTTTTATGACACTTAACGATGCCCAAAAGAATTATTCCGCAACGGAGAAAGAGTTTTTAGCTGTAGTTTATGGGATGGAGAAGTTTTGTCCTACTTATTGGGTACAACGGTTATCATTATTTAGACCATGTAGCTCGAAAATATTTGGTGACAAAGAAATAAGCCAAATTGAGATTAATTCGATGGATTTTACTTCTTCAAGAATTCAATTTGGAAATACGTGACAAGAAAGGAGCTGAAAATTTAGTGGCCGATCATCTAAGTAGGATCATTCTAACTAATGCATCTAATGATCTTCACAACAAATTTCCAAATGAAAGTCTCTTCCCAATTTAACAGGTAATTCCATGGTATGCTGACATAGTAAACTTTTTGGTGACTAATAACATAGTATGCTTTTTGGTGACTAAGTCTTTACCTAGTGATTTATCTAGAGTTGAAAAATATAAAATTAAACGAGAGGTTAAATATTACATTTGGGATGAACCTCATCTTTGAAAATTTTTGTGCTGATCAGATTTTTAGAAGATGTGTTACAGATGATGAAATTCCTTCCATATTAAAATTTTGTCATTCATTTACATGTGGGGGACACTTTGTTCCCAAAAGAACAGCTCGAAAAATTCTTGAATGTGGACTATTTTGGCCTACGTCGTTTTATGATTCTTACATGTTTTGCAAATCTTGTGATCATTGTCAAAGAACAGATAGCTTGGGATTGAGAGATCAAATGTTAATTACTAACATCCTAGTATGTGAAATTTTTTATGTCTAGGGAATAGACGTTATGGGTCCTTTTCCTTCTTCCTTTGGTAAGAATTATATTTTGCTTGCTGTGGATTATGTTTCGAAATGGGTTGAAGCTAAGGCTACTTTGTCTGACAATGCTAAAACTGTTATAGTTTTTTGTTAAATCTAACATTTTTGTTAAGTTTAGAATGCCTCGAGCTATCATTATCGATCGAGGGACCCATTTTTGCAACAAGATTTTTTAGGCGTTGATGAAGAGATGTGGTGTCATACACCGAGTTTCTACATCCTATCATCCGCATACAAGTGGACAAGCTAAAGTGTCCAACAGGGAAATTAAATCCATACTAGAAAAAATGGTGAATCCAAACATAAAAGATTAGAGCTTATGATTGGATGATGCCTTATAGGTGTACTGGACTGCTTACAAAGCTCCAATAGGCATGTCGCCATACAGGTTAGTTTTCAATAAGCCTTGTCATTTACCTGTGAAAATAGAGCATAGAGCTTATTGGGCTATGAAGCGGTTAAATATGGATCAAGTAGAAGTCAGTAACAATTGCAACAATTAAAAGAGAATCGTAATGAAGTGTATGAAAATGCAAAAAATTATAAAGAAAACAATAAAGCTTTTCATGATAAAATGATTTCTCGAAAACAATTTGCAATAGGACAAAAAGTTCTTCTTTATCATTCAAAGCTCAAGTTATTTTCAGGAAAATTACAATCTCACTAGCTTGGACCATTTATTGTTACTAATGTTTTTTCTTATGGTGCGGTAGAAATTCAAAGTTTATATACTTCTAAGGTATTTAAAGTTAACGGGCATCGCCTGAAACCATATTATGAGAACATTTCAGTTGAGCACGTGTAAGAAATAGAGTTAGTATCCCCAACTTATCTCTAATAAGATAAGTAGTAAATCATATCTAGCTAAAGACTTTAACGAAATGCATTTGGGGCAACTAGAAAAAATTTCAGGTTTATTTGTTAATTTTTAGGTTTGTTTGTTCTTTTTATTTTCAATGGTTTTCATTTTTATTTTATTTTGTTATGTTTGTTTTGTTTTAGTTATGAATTTAATATAAAGTAATTTAGCATTTCCAAATTTTCTTTTATCTGCAATTTTATTATTTTGTCTATTTATTTTTTAAAAAAATCAGAAAACGAAAAACAATTTTTCCTTCCCGCCGCTCCTACACTTTATCACCTACCTTTTCATTCTTCTTCTTTTACTTATCTTTTCTTCCCATTTTTACTCACTGCAGACTTTACACCAGTTTTGTTAAAATGGTTAACACCCACATCATTTCCAAACAACACCTAATCTTATACTCTTTCCTTCATCGTAAATCCCCCATTCTTAATTACGATTTTGTTAGTTTTGTGTTCTCTCTTTTAAAGTTTCAGGTTTGCAATTTCACGAAGTTTGGAGTTATGCCATCAAGGAAGATTGAATCCTACAGGTCGGCCTCACCAATAAGGTCCTTTGTCGACATTCAATCTCCATCAAACCCCACAATGAGCATACCCACTACTGCAATACCCACTCAAGCCACACCACCAATGTTTGCTACAATAGCAGGCCTGTCTACCCTAAACAGAACGAGGAAGGGTAAAGAAGTAAAAATTCGTAGCCAATGGAGCACAAGAAGTGGAGGCTTCACTTCTTTTCAGCTCTCGAAAGACATTAAGTGCTTTCAACAATTTAGCCAACGAAAAATCTATCCTTGTAATTGTGTTCTTACTGATACTCTTAAAGTATTACAGGTATATGATTCTTTTACACAAATGATGGGTCCAATTTGTTGGAATGTGTTTGCTAGAATTGATTGTCCTGCCTATGTTGAATTGACAAGAGAATTTTGTAACACATTTCAATTTAATTCTCATGAAGAGTTTGATGTGTTTACGGAAGAAATTATGGAATTTAGGCTTATGGGAAAAGAGTTTGCTTTGTCGATTGCTAATTTTAATGTGGCTATGGGTTTTGTTTCAGCCGATGATATTAAAGATGAGCCATTCATAAGTTCTTGATGTGATTATCATGATGAATTTAATGCATCGGAATTGTGGACTCAATGGTCAGTTGACCCTAATCTTTACAATGCTAGTGTATATAAGAGTTCGTTTTTGAAAAATCTTGTTTTTAAAATTATTCACCGACTCTTAGCATACAATTTTTCAGGGCATCGGGATTCAGCAGGAACACTTTCTAAAGTGAAATTTTATTTTCTGTGGTGTATGGATAGACACATTCCTATTAATTTAGGTTTTTGGTTTCTAACACAATTTCAATATGTGTTAAATAAAAAATCTATACCTTTGATATTAGGATCCTACATCACTCATTTGGCCATCAATTTGGATTTATTAGATCCTAACAATATTGAAATGAATATAGTGTGTGCTATCGAAACTTTGGATATAGATTGTTTACATAGGATGGGAATCATAGACTTAAGCCATGGACAATTATCTTTCACCAATCCGAGTCTAACTAATCCTTTCATTCCATGTCCAATTGCAAGAAGGCAGGTTTCAACAGCTGCACTAAGTAGTCACCAACCTTCGTAAGCCAATTTGGATTACCGCCTCAGTTGCCTCGAATATCGAATGCACCACTTGGAGCACAATTTGATGGAATATTGGGAGTATCAACGATTCCAATCTCTGCAACCACCAATACCATGATTTTGGGCATCCATAAATAAAGAAGCATTCTTTCCTCTTTTCTTTTATTTTTTTGATTCTTTAATCTTATGTCCTAACATTGAGGACAATGTTGGTCTAGGTGTGAGGGAAGGATATGGAGTACATATGTGTGACTATGTGATTTTGCCTTTCTTTGATCCTATTTCTTGTTTTTGCATGCTTGTGTTGTTTATTAAGCCATGAAGCTTTGTCGTATTAGTTTCGATGAGATTTAGTGTATGTATAAAATTAAATTGGGCTATGTGAGTCTAAAGTTAATCATGTGGATTAATTGCAATAACCGATCTTGTATACTTAGTCAAAGTTTGACATTTGTGTGATTAGGTAATATGTGAAATTAAGGTGAATTCTTGAATTGAACTTGTGAGTGGATTTAAGCTTTAATGACATCATCTTTATGTCATTCTACTTCTTTGTATTGTGTGATGCTCCTCTAGTTAGGCTTTCCTTCAAAACTTGCACTGAACTAGATTGAATTTGTTTGATTACATGGTTTATGGAAATGATTAAGGCCTTCTTTGTTTTTAAACCCCTTAGCTTAAATGACCCATCGAGTCATTTTTTCCTTACAAACCCTTTTGAGCTTTTAACCCTACTTGTTTTTGAATTAATCATCTTACACTAAAACCCAAAAACCCCTTTAGCCTTACCCTATCACAAGTTTTATGAAGTATTGAGTAAGCATTTTGATTTTGGGACTTGTGTTCTGTATTATATTCTCAGATATTTTTATAGGTACTTTTATTCATGTGTTTGTTAAATTATGCTGCTATTATTTTCTCTTGTTTTTATTGTTTTCTTTTGTTTTTAGCGTTATTTAAGTAAAGAAAAAGAAAGAATAAAGAATAAAGCATAGTAGCATTAGTTAGTAATGAAGAATGGTAGTTCCTTGTATTTATGTGTTTATCTCAAATTTTAATTTGAGTGTCCCTTTTACATGGTACTTTAAGAATGCTTGTGATTAACCCTTTGTCATTTTTACCTTACCTTTGAACCTAGCCCCATTGCAACCTATAATAAAGTCCTTCTGATTTATGAAATCATGTAATTCGAATAATAATAAATGGTGAATTTGCAAGCCTATGGTAGTGCAATCTATTAGAGGGGGATTTGAGAGATACACTTTGACCTTAAACACTTAAGTGTCAGAGTGAAATCTGTGAGAAGAATTCACTTTGGTTTCATACTTGTGTTTTGAACAAAGATGTCTTACTTTGATTTTGTTTATTTGTATTGGTAAAAATTGATTGTGATATATGTTGCAACCTAAGTCTTGCTGGCCCAACTTAGTGGATTGTGTGCACTTAATCTTATAAAGGATGAATTGATAGAGTGTAGTGGTTTGGTATATTTGCTCGGGGGCGAGCAAAGGTCTAGTGTGGGGGAATTTGTTAAGTTGGTATTTTGTGCTCATTTTGTATATAAATCTCTTTAATGTGTTGAAATTATTACTCAAAATTAATGGACTTGTTTCTAAATTGTTCTAAGATGATTTTTAACACTTGAAAGATGAAATTGAATCAAAAAGATGCAAAGCAGTAAAGATAATTTGAATTCCCAAACTGGCAGAAAAATAATTGACTAAGCATAGGCATGTGCAAGGACAAAGAAGGCCAACAGAATCTGTTTTTAAATCAGATTTTAATTCATTTAAGATCTTCATAATTTTAAGAATCAAATTGTTATCTTACTAATGGGGATCTGCAACCTGAATATGGGTGAAAGAATATCTGTTGAAGATAACGAAAAAGGAGGAAAGAGAAGGACATCGAAAAGCATAAAAAGAAAACATTTTTACTATTTACCTTATGCAAAATAGGGAGTTGACATTTTTCTGTAATATTTTTCTAGGATTTTTCGTATTTTCTGAAAAAAAAAAGACTAGGGATGGGGACTTTGTATTTTGCTATTTCTTTGTTGGCTTTCATTTTTGTTATGAGTAGCTAAATCTTTCTTCTTGGTTGAAAGGAACCAAGTTATCATCTAGTATGTGTGAGATTTCTAAATAAAGTTTGTTTCATTGATGAATATTGAGTATCTTCCATTTTTTTTAATGATTGAATGGGTTAATTTCTAGGGTGCGCAACTAGGAATTGATTTGTTTAATAGCCAGATTAGTAGGATTTAACATTCAGTTTTGCTAATCCAAAGTGGCAATTAGGATTACCATCGTTACATTAGAGTTTGGAAATTCTAAGAAGGTACTTAATTTGATTAAATGCATGTTGTACATGTGTTGTCTTGTTCATTGGTTTCTTAGTTTTTAAAGTTATTAATCAATTAAATTTAAGATCGTATCTAAGTTGTTAACTAATAAGAATGTTTAGAATATATGTTTCTATTCATTTAATCTTAAGAGAAAATATCACCCAATGAATGTTTATTAATGGACTGAATTTTATATCGAGGATCCATATTAATGTGATAATGTCGGTGATCCAAAACCAAGGTTTGTTTACTGAATTTCCAGATTTAATTATTTTTGTTTATTTTTGTCATTTTTAAATTCTCAATTTTCATGAATTAAACCCCCCTATTTGTTTTAGTTTTGAACTCGTATAATCTTTACCTTTAAAATTCCTCATGGGAATGATCTCAACTCTTCACTAACTACATTTTTCATTACTAGAGTTGATATTAATTTGGTTGCAGGTGACAACAGTACCAGGTGCTGTGAATAGGAGAGCGGAAGAGACGATGGTGGTGTGCTGTGCGTGAGTGAGTTGTGAGTGTGAGGAAGAGATGATGGTGGGAACGTAGGGTAGTGTTGAGTGCGTGTTGTAGAGTTGCTAGAGAGGAGGGTCATCAGAAAGGAGGGACCGAGAGAGAGAGTCAGGAGGAGGGGTTAAGATTTTTTTACAAAATGGTCCTTCAACTTTTTTAAGTTTACGGTACCGCTTGGTAATATGCAAAATTGTCGGTACCGACAACCAGTACGAATGGAGAAAGTTTCGTACCATTTTTCGACCAGTACTGGCCAGTATGGTACGAAACTCTAAACATTGCTCCCACCTATAATAAACACTTTAATTCCTAGTCCGTCCATAATGGACAAATAAAAGATCATAAATTTAATTCTCCTTGAGTCACTTAAAAGATGGTGCAACAAGTTTTAGCTATAGTGCAACAGGTTTTAGCCTTCTCAACCTTAGGAATTATCATTTATCTCAGAAATGGCTTGTTGATTCTATTGCCTCAAATCACATCACTTGTTCAGTTATGATATATTCCTACGTGTGTTTATATCTAGATACAACAAGAATTCAAAGTCTGAATGGCATAAATCTCCCATCAGTATTGTTGGGAATATTATTGTTTAAAACTTTCAGGAATGTTTGTGTCTAAAGGACTTTTAAATAATCTTCTCTATATTAGCTAATTAGTTGATAACAATCATAACATTAAGTTTTTTCATAACGAGAGTGGTGATTATGAAGGGGCCTTAGGTTTGAGCATTTGTTTCCAATCCAAATAGTACTCTATCTAGCTTGTTCTAGACTTTTAGATCATAATCTTCAATAAACAGTTGTGGCATTCCAACTCTCATATTTTGTGTCACTTCTTTAAATCAAGTGCCTTAGGTAACCGCTCAAGTTTGTCTATTCTTCTTTTACTTGTTCCCCTTTTAACTAGGAAAAAAAGATTGTTTTTTAATTATTTTAATATTATTTATAGCTATCTATGGGGAATAACATATGTAATTTCTCATACAACAACAAATACTTTTACGAAAAAATATAACCAATTCCTCTTAAAATGTGATATTCTTTGAAGATCAGTTTTTTTTTCCTTATATGTGAAAAGTTTTTACTACCATGACCATATTTCTTTGTTTTGATCCTTTACAAACTAATTTTACAGATTCTGCATAATAATTTCTCTCATATTGCCTTTTTTGTTGTCTGTCCTTATTTTTTAGAAAATTTTGATTATTAAGGCACCTAATTTTTATAAATCTATGTGCATGTGTATGTCCACCTGGATGGTTAGGTTCATATATATCACACCTTATTGTTTGCTAGTTTATCCTCCATTAATATCCCTGCATATTATTCTCTAGCTATGAAACGTGAATTTTGGCAAAGTGTTATACAATAAGAGATAAGAGCATTGCAAGAAATCTAAATCTAAAGTCCATAAGATGAAGCACTCTTTATATGATTTAAAATAAGTTCCACAAATTTGGTTTGAAAAGTTTCGCTCAGTCTTACTTATGTTTAGGTTTGTGTAAAGTCAATATGATTATCTCATATTTTGTTATAAAACTTTTGTTGAGATGGTTCTTACGGTCATATATGTTGATGGTACGACAAATTAATCCCTAATTGTATGATCTTATATACACACACACACATAGACATAGACATAGACATAGACATAGACATATACATATAAATATACATATATATATACGTATCCATATACATATACATATATACCCTTATCTTTCCTATTTTATAAGTATATCAGGAGTGAGACTCACATCATAAGGTTTGGATTGACAAGTACATTAATAAGGTAAGTTTATATTTATCTATCAATAACAAATTCATTCCCTCTATTGAGTATGGTTCTATATTTATATGATTGATGACGTATTAAGCCAAGATGTAAATTACATTTATATATAGCCATTATGCTGATAACTATATGAATAACACTACAATATCTAAATACATAGATATGTGTTTGAAAACATATGATATACTGTATGTATTTATGATGGTTCTTATATGATTGAGTGCTTTTCTTGTAAAATTTCATTATTTATATTTGGATTGTGAGTAGATGTTTTATCATGATTGTGGAGGTGTAAGAAATCTATAGGACTTGCCTTCTAATTGGTATGCGTTGAGACCAGTTGTGTTATAACATCCTATTACCCATGTTAAGGCTAAAACAGTAAATGTGAGAGATTCACTAAGAGATTAGAAATGCGTTTCATGCTCATGCATTGTGTGATATGCACATACACATGAATATTGAATCTTTGCACATGAAAAGGACTGTACATGCATTCATTGACATTCCAAGTATAATTGTTCATAAATGTGATTATTATTGAGAATTGTAGCCTGTTTGTATTGAAAATTTATTTGGAGAGTGTAATTGTTGATTTAGAATTTTTGGAGAATTTTAAGAAAATTTCTGAAAATTTGGGGTAATTTTTGGACTAGGAAAAATGCCAAGTGGCAAGACAAATGATAAATAATAGTAGAATTTAGTGTCAAATAGCAATAGAAATTTTGTAAATAACTTTAGAATTTATTGACAAGTGTCATTAAAAATTGGGAGATAATTAGAATAGAAATTGGGTTTATGTTATACAAATTAGACATGTGGCAAGTGACAAAAGTCACTTGCCAAACAATGTCTTAAGGCCACTAAGTTTTAATCCCCTTGTTTTTGATCTTCCACAATGGTTTTCATTTAAAAGTTCATTAGGTGTTATTCTTGCTCTCCCCATCGTCCTCTTCGTGACTCTCTTCTCTTCTTCTTCATAATTTTCGTTTTCTTCAATCACTACCACATTAACTTTGAAGATCACACTTTCCTTCATTTGTTACTAGCATTTTTGTTATCTCCTTCCTCCTTCCCACAAGAAAACCTATCCTTACGTCTTTTAAGAAGATGATGAACATGTGATGCTTGGGATTTTTGAAGAATCTGAAGTGAAACCAAATAAGTTATGCTTTAAATGTTATGGGTATTGTTAAAATGAAACTAGAATGATGAGAAATGTGGGATTGATGACTTGATTATGTGAGTT
>JAOQMP010008485.1:0-13329 GCA_027563575.1 Erythroxylum pedicellare
TCATTTAGAAATGGGCTAGACTTTGGTTTAATGTAATTGATTAGATTAATTATATTAAAACAAATTTTTTAAAGAAAGCAATTTCAGTTTTAATGGACTAATTGTGTAGCTTTTCGTTTGACATTAAACTGCTAAATAAAGATGGTCTTTATTATGGTTTATCATCATTAAATAGAGTTATGAACTTACCATTTATCTTTTAATGTTAGGATATAACCTATTAGCATTCATTGGATTAAAGAAGAAAGATGTGAATTGGATGGACCATCTTCCTTCTTCCATCTTCGAAAATCAAAATTGGTAGGTCATATTTAGGTTAATAATCTTTTCGTATAGCCATCTTAAAGATAAATGAGAACAATCTCATTTATTGGCTACTTTATGATTGATTGAAGTAAGAAGTGATGCATTGGATGTTATTCTCTTCTTCCATTCCATGCATAACCGAAATTGAGTGTGTAAGAAAGTAGTCTTGCATGGTTTGACTCTCTCTCATTTTTCATGCATGAGTGAGTTTACAAGAGAAGAATCTCATTTTTGGTTCATTTCTTCTAAGAAAATCTTCGCCAAACATTTCTTCTCCTTTCCCACCAAAGGATTTTGTTAACCATGTTGTCCTAGAAGAACAAGAGGTAAATCAAATTGGTTAAGGATAAAACAATAAGGAGAGGATAGATTGACAAAGAAAAGGATTCAAAAGCAATGGCTTTGGATACAAAAAGAAGGAGAGGATAGCGCAGTGATAAATTAAAGTTGTAGCAAAGGAGTCAGTAATATCACTATCTTGTTTATGTTTATTATTATCCTTATACCATATCATGTATAGATTGGCATGATGATTTGGATATATTGCTTTCGCAGCAAATAAGATTTCTAAAAAGTTTTGAAATCTAACGGTTCTCCAAATATGACATGCTTTCTTTTCCCGATTCAACAACCTTTCTATTATGTTCTTAATATATAAAAACCGTATATTGTGGATTGTTTTATAGATGAATTAGAATAGGATTTGAGGTATAATGAAGGTAATTTATCTTAAAGAAAGGTGCTAATATGTAGGACTACATGTATGATCAAATAAATGATAGTTTCTATTTTAATTTTGATGCATGAAAGACCATAAATTTTGAGCTACCAAATGAATGATTTGAATTGGAAATTGGATATGGAATGGATGAGGAATTGAAAAATAATTAAGTTATAATTGAGGTATAAGTGATGGACTATGATGAAGATATGTGAATTTTGTCTGAAGATGATAAAAGCTAGAAAATCTAAAAAAAAAATGTTGATGAACCTTCGGATTACTTATCTCATGATCATGAGAGCTACATAACCTCCATCCTATTATAGTAGGCAATGCTAGGAACTGAAAAAAAAAGTGTTTTATGTGATGGTTAAAGCATATAAGGATAAGTTACTTTATTTAGCTACATTTGGGCTTGATTGGGGCTTGAAAGGAACATAGAAAGTTTCTTAATTAAGTGATTAAGTGTTTGATAAGTTTAAGTTGTTAATTAAGGTTATAAATTAAGGAATGGATTGTTTGATATCAATGTATATGAATTTGGGAAGTATGATTTGTTAATAGTATAAAGATTTTCTTATGAATGCAAATGTAATCCAAAGAATATAAGTACTGAAATAGATATGATTGAATGAGAATTGGGAAATTGTGTGAATATATAATGCTAGGAAAGTGTTGATGAATGTATGATTGATGAATTGAGAGTTACCAAACTTATTGAAGGCATAAACCTAATTGTAAACTAGATTTATACAAGCTATGATGAATGAATGATCCAGACTTGTGAATAAGGATACACACCTGAGATAGTCAATTGAGCATGTAATAAACACATCACATATACATATGTATGATTGAGTACTCATTTGATTAAACAAGCTAGTAATGTGTAAATATATGTGTATTGCATGATATAGAAGCACAAATAGATAGATAGCATTGAGACATTGCCGAATCATCAAGGCAATGTCTGGATTTCCTTGATCAGTTATAAGGAACTTAGGTGTTTACAAAGCTAGATTTGAGATTAGGGTACTATCAGTTGAAGATAGTAGAAGCTGATATACCAAAGAGTGCATTTAGGACCAGATTTAGGCATTTTGAGTTATTGGTGATGGCTTTTAGGTTAACAAATGCTTTGGCAGCTTTTATGACACTGATAAATAAGGTATTTCAGCCTTACTTAGATCATTTTCTGATTGTGTTCATAGATGATAATTTGCTGTACTCGAGGAGTAAAGAGGAACATTTTGAGCATTTGAGGTTAGTCATACAGGTAATAAGGGAAAAACAATTATATGTCAAGTTCAATAAGTGTGAATTTTGCCTTAATCAACTGGTATTCTTGGGTCATATAGTGTCTGGACAGGGTATATAGATGGACATAAAGAAAGTTGAGGCAATGATAAAGTGGGAAGCCCCAAGCAATGTGTCTAAAATCTGAAGTTTTCTTGGATTAACTAGTTATTATAGGAGTTTTTTCGAGTGATTTTCACTAATCTCAGCCCCTTTGACAAAGCTTCTGAGCAAGAATGTACCATTTAGATAGATTGATGAATGCCAAAGGAGTTTTGAAGAACTAAAACACCAATTAACTACAACCCCAATGTTAGCTATACCATCAGGATCTGAAGGATATGTTGTGTATAGTGATGCTTCACACTAGGGGTTAGGATGTGAATTGATGTAGTATGGAAGAGTGATTGCATATGCATTGAGACAGTTATGGTCTCATGATTTTAACTATCTGGTTCATGATTTAGAACTTGTTGTAGTGGTGTTTGCTTTCAAGATTTGGAGCACATTTTAGATATTTACATACCAAAGAAGTATGAAATATTTGTTGAGTTAGAAGGAATTGAATATGAGACAACAACGGTGGATTGAATTACTTAAAGACTATGATTATAATTGAGTATCACCCTAGTAAAGTTAATGTTGTGGCTAATGCATTAAGTAGGAAATCCAATAGCAGTGTGGCATAGATTCAAACATTGAGGTTACCAAACCTAGTATAACTGAAAGCACTGAATGGTGAGTTAAATTTAGGGCAAAATGAAGTATTGATAGCTATATTGAAGATTGGACCAGTATTGCATGAGAGGATCAAAAAAGCTCAAAGTAAAGATCCAAAAATAGTGAAGCTTATTGAGAATTTGAAACAAAATTCGAGTTCTGAGTTAAAAGATGATACATTGTAGTTGAAGCAGAGATTATGTGTACCAGCTGTTGATGATTTAAGAAAAGAGATTTTGGAAGAAGCACACTTGACAACTTATGCTATTCATCCTAGTACTTCCAATATATACAGTACTCCGAAATAACATTTTTGGTGGCCAGGGATAAAGAAGCAAGTGGCGGAGTATGTTGCTAAGTGCTTGACTTGTCAACAGATTAAGACAGAGCAATAGGCTCCAGTTAGGAAGTTACAATCATTGCCTATTCCAGAGAAGAAATGGGAGAGGATCATTATGGATTTCATTATAGGTTTACTAAGGACTCTGGGACAACATGATGCCATATGGGTTATTGTTGACAGATTGACAAAATTGACCCTTTTTAAAATGAAATAGTGAGATTATATAGAGTCCCAGTGTCTATTCTATCAGACCAAGATCCTAGATTCACTTTCAGATTTTTAGGTAGTTTACAGATAGCATTGGATATGATGTTGAATTTCAGTTCCTCAGACAGACGGACAGAGTGAGAGGACGATCATGACTATTGAGGATATGCTCAGAGCTTATGTATTGGAGTTCCAAGGAGCATAGGATCAATATGTATCTCTTATTCAAATTCCATATAATAATCACGATCATAGTAGTATTGGTACGGCTCCATATGAGGTGTTGTATGGTAAAAAGTATCAAAAGCCTTTGTATTGGGATGAAGAGGGTTTAAGGATTATTGACGGGCCATAAATGACTCAAGATACTATTGATAAGGTAAAATTAATCTATAGTAGAATTAAGGTGGCTTAAGATAGGCAGAAAAGTTATGCAGACTAAGAACGGAGAGATGTGGAGTACCAAGTGGGAGATAAGGTGTTTATGAGAATATCACCTTGGTGAGGAGTGCTAAGGTTTGGTAAAAAGGGTAAGTTAAGCCCTAGATACATTGGACTATACGATATTATTAAGAGAATTAGCTTATTGTCTTATAGGTTAGCATTGCCAGCTTAGATGGCTCAGATTTATAATGTATTCCATATTTGTAAGCTCAGGAGATATCGATCAGATATGACACATATATTATAGGCTTAGGAGGTTGAAATTGCTACTAATTTGATTTATGTGGAAGAACTAGTTAAGATAGTGGGTTATTAGACTAAACAATTGAGAAACTGAGTGATCCCATTAGTTAAAGTACTTTGGAGGAATCATTTGAGGGAAGAAGCCACATAAGAGACTAAAGAGAACATGAGAAAATAGTACCCCCATATGTTTAATCAGTTAGGCAAGAATTTCGAGGATGAAATTTCTTAAGGGGGAGAATTGCAATAGCTCATTTTTCATATTGAGGGTTAGAGCCTTAGATGGTTGCACATGGCCATATCATTAAGAATTCATTAATTGCATTTCATTTACATGCATAATGATAGCATACACACATGAATTATGATTTAGTACGCATCGCAAAGAATGTATATGGACTCAATTGATTTATTCCGAGGTATGAAAGATTTTAAATGATCATGATGTGAATTGTGTATTGTTTATGCCTTGCATTTTAGTTTAATTGATTACAAGTAGTAAATTTGGAAGTAATTGGTACAAGTGTAAAATTGATGATTTAAAATGTACATTTCGTCTAGGAAAAATGCCAAATGGTAAGATAAATTGACACATGGAAAATTACGATGACTAAGCCAATAATTGAGTGATATTTTCCATAAATAAATGAGTGACATTTGTCATAGCTAATTAATTGACAAATGACATTGATCATTGAGTGATAAATGGCCTAGTATAAGTGTGACATTTGGCAACTTATTTATACGACAAATGGAAGGCTAGCCTAGAGACATATGTCAAGGTAATAAAGTGACACCTACCAGCTAATGTGTCAAACTTTTGTAGGGGTAGTTTCAACTTTATTCACTCTTCCCTTTTACCTTGCTCTCACCACTAAAACTCTCTCAACTTCTGAACCTTGCTTCCATTTTGTTCATACTCACTATAAGATCTATATAAGAAAATCTGCTCAAAGATAGCTATCATTTTACCTTTGTTAGAAACATCCTACTTTTATCTTGTAGTTGGATGATTTTGCATTCATGGAGAACTGAATTAGCTTAATCATTGAGCTAGAAATTTGAACTAGACAAGTAAGTAAAAGATTGTTCTTTATGGCATGTTATAATAGAAAGTTTATAATGATCAAATTGGGATGACTTGTATATGATGTTAATGATGAAGTGTGTTGGAAATTTCTGCATAACCTTGGATACATTTTTTTGAGTTCTTAATGTATGAAAATTGTAGGTTATGGATTGTTTTATGGATGAATTAGATTAGGATTTGAGATATAATTAAGTTGAATTTATGTTAAACAAAGGTGCGAATATAGTGATCTTGAAATGGGAAACAACTAGGACTACAAGTATGATCAAATAAATGATGACTTCTATTTTAATTTTGATGCATGAAAGACCATAATTTGTGATCTACCAAATGAATTATTTGAATTGTAAATTGGATATGGAATGGATGAAGAATTGAAACATAATTAAGGTATAATTGAGTTATAAGTGAGGGACTCCGATGAAGATCTGTGAATTTGGTACGAAGATGAAAAAAGTTAGAAAAACTTTGAAGAAAAATGTTAGTGAACCTTTGGATTACTCATCCTATGATCGTGGGCAATGCTAGGAAGGGAAAAAAATTATTTTTTGTATTTGTTAAACCATATAAGGATAAGTTACTTTATTTAGGTGTATTTGGACTTGATTGGGGCTTGAGATGAACTTAGAAAGTTGCTTGATTAAGTAATTAAGTGTTTCATACGTTTAATTTGTTAATTGATGTTATAAATTAAGGAATGGATTTTTTGATAATCGTATATGAATTTAGGAAGTATGAGTTATTAATAGTATAAAGATGTTCTTATGATTGCAAATGTGATCCAAAGGAGATAAATAATGAAATAGATATGGTTGAATGAGAATTAGGAAATTGTGTGAATATATAATGCTCGGAAATGATTGATGAATGTATGATTGATGAATTGAGGGTAACCAAACTTATTTAAGGCATAAACCTAATTGTAAACTAGATATATATAAGCTATTATGAATGAATGATCAAGATTTATGAATAACAATATATACCCAGGATAGTAAATTGAGCATGCAAGGAACATAACATATATATATGTGTATGATTCAGTACTCATTTGATTAAACAAGTCATTAATGTGTAACTATGTGTGTATTGTATGATACAGAAGCACAAATAGACCGACATCATCCAAACATTGCCAGATTGTTAAGGCAATAGCTATCCTAGGTTATAATGTGAGTTAATATAGATGTTTTCTCACTATATTTGAATTGTTTTTATTAACTGTCAGATATTGAACTTTTATTGATATGATTATCATAATTCCAGACACTGATGGTCTGAGGAGTTTGATATTTAGGACTGCATTGGAAGTGTTTACAAATTGAATGTGCAATATGAAATGTGTTCTTAATTGTATGTTAAATGCCCTTACTCAAATCCAATGGATATGATAAATAACTTTGCGTATTGAATGAAAGTGATTGAAGATATAGTATGTGATTAGATGCATTTCATGGTATTGATATGCATGATTAAAGAAAGGAGTTATGACCAAAGTGACTAGTCTGAAAAGCGCTTAAAGCTAAAAAATGTGCACAAAGAGCCACAGACTCAATGATTACTGAGTCTGGTATCTACTAAAGGGTACGGGACAGTATTTGAAATAAGCCCGGTATCTACAAAGGGATACAGGATAGTTAAATAGACATTTAGTCAAAACAAAATAAAAATAAAAGTAGTCATGTGCATTGCATATATATATATAGATACTTATTTACATGTATCATATGAATAATTACAAAGAATGACTAAATTGAGTTGATATAATGTTATACTATGTTTGCATACATATGGATGATATGAATGATTGAAATGAATGATTTGATTATTCTGAAATAACTATATGAAATATTTGCATTCATAATGGGCTTGCTGAAATGTGATATATACCATGATCAGGTGATATATGGGATTTGATTATGACTGATGTAAGATACTGTTTGAACTGTGTTATGCACATGTGATGTTTATGTTTCGTTTTGAGTGAGCATATTGATGGTGGTTCACTCATTGAGTTCGCAAAACTCATCAAAATTGCAAATGTTGATTTTCAGGTACTAAGGAGACCTATCTTCTAAGGCGATCTAGTAACATTCTAGTATTATCAGTTATGGAAACAAGAAATGGATCAAAGGTCTGGTCAGTTGATGTCTGAGGAGTTTAATAGATTGTGTTTGCTTAGTTTCTCATTTCATGTAGAACATTTTGTATAGAACAGTAAACTCTCAATTGTATCTGTAATAAATATGTGGATTATTGAATGTAATGACAATGTAATCTTATGTTTGTGAATGAAATAAGGAAATTTAGCCTTTTGAATACTTTTGTACTGTATGATACCATAATAAGTGAATATGATTGCTCTAACATGTCATTCTCATAGGGTATGTTCTTGAATGTCCTCTAAATGTTCAGTTATATACTCTATGATAATGGGGTGTTACATTTATATAAAGAAATATAACATATAGAAAATGAATTAAGGAACTGAAAAGAGTTAAATCCTATAATACTAAAAAAGCTCCTAAAATTCCCACTACTTTTCATTAAATGACCACTAAAAACTACAAAAAGTAAAGGTTACAATATAAGCCTACATCCAAGTAGCTAAGAATAACCTACCGTAGACAAACAAAGATTAAGGGTCCTATAGCTCAAAGAAGGAGATAAGAACACTAAATTTTCTATAAGTCGTAGCTTTCAAGTAGAAATGTAAAGAGAATAATAGCTTTAACTAATCAAAATGGTGCTTGGACAAATGTAAAAAATGAGATTAGGAAGGCAGCTCTATCCTACTTCGTTAATACCATGGAGACTAATTTAGGTGACTCTTCATCTATTAATACATTGAAATCCTTAAACACCAACCTAATTTTAGTGCAGGATGTTGAGTCCTTGACTAGATCATTCACAACCTCTAAGATCATAAAAAATCTATTTGTCATAAACTCTCAAAGGTACCTAGACTAGATGATCTAAATGCCTTCTTCTAACAAACATAGAAGCACAACTATGATATTATAAGTGAGGTTAGCACACCAATGATATTATAAGTGAGGTGATTATGGAATTCTTTAACTCTAGAAAAATGTTGAAAGAGGTTAATATAACATACATGTTTTCTGAACACTATAAAGGACTTTGGACCAATCTCATGTTATAACATCATTTATAAAATAATATAAAGTATATTTGGAAATATAATGAAGAGTGTCCAAGAAAATAATTTTGATGTGTCCTAGGGAGTATTTAATAAATGATGGTTGATACGTGACAATATATTAGTAGTCTAGGACCTCTTAAAGAATGAAAACAGAAAGCCTTTGAGTAAGAATTATACAATCAAGGTTAATTTTAATTCACTATATTGGGACTTCTATTGAGCACAATGCATACCTTTAGCTTCCCATCTAAGTTTATCCAATAGATTATTTAATAGATATCTACTGTCTCCTATTGAATTTTAGTTAATGGTCTCACTTCTAAGGTGCAAGATGAATAGGACAAAGTGGACCCTTTGTCTCCTTACATCTTTACCATTAGTATGAAAATCCTTATAAAATTAGTTAAGAATCTTATAGCTTCAAATAGGAAGTTCAATTTTACATAAAATGTTAGGCTATGAGGATCCCTGGCCTATCTTTTGCAGATGATCATATCTTATTTTCCAAATCTAATCCTAACTTAGTGAACATCTTGATAACATATTTTAGTATTTTCATGGTCCTATTTATACTAGAAACCAATAGATAAAAGACTTCACTATTTCTGTCCTTTAGTGCTAGTAAAAACACCAATCCTATAGAATACATAACTAAAATCAAATTCTCTAAGCCTTTGTACTCTATCTTGGAATCCTTATCTCGATTAAGAGGCCTTCCTATAATGAATTCATTCCCCTTATTAAGAAAACTAAAAAATATAATCTTAAATTGGTGTAATCAAAGTCTATCTTTAGTAGGGAGAGTACAACTTATTAAGTTAGTCCTTAACACACTACATGTATACTAGACTTCTTATATATGGTTCCCTATGAGCATTATAAAATCCATCGAGTAGTTTCTAAGGATATTCATATAATCAATAAAATTATCAATGTAGTAGACAAAGTGAGTTAGAGAGACCTATGTCTACTAAGAAATGAAGGATGCTTGGGAATTCATCCTTTCATACGCATTAATAAGGTGAAATTCATAGAAAAAAAGATATAGATAATAATTAGTGATAAAAGTTCCTTAATGAGTCAAATAGAGCCACGCATATTACTTAAATGGTGTTGGATTCTAGTTCTTAAATCCTATGACCAATTCCTTATGAACTATGGTATATATTCCCAAGCTAAAAGATAAAGCTAAAAGGGGTATTACACTTAGGCGATGGAGCAATAACCTCCTTCTAACATGACATACGAATTACGCTAGGTCCCTTGATTGAAGCACCTTTCTATAAACACTTAAAGATATAATTCCTAATAAGGATACTTTAAAAGAAACCCTATATTCAAACCATACAAGAGGGATAAAATCCATGGACCTCAACTTCTAACTCATTCTTGATTATACTGACAACACCTACTGAAGCCTCTGGCTATTTCACTAACTACTCCTATAGGACTGGCTTCTGAATGCAAGTTTCAAAAGCTCCTTGGCATCAATTTGTGTGGTTCCCTTAAAATTGTATAAGATTATCACTTATAACATGGCTTGTAGTTAAAGGAAAACTGTAGCACCCCACTCTTACAGGACACATACCCGACATCCTGAGAGATATCCAAGTACGTACCCCACGAGGATGGCATGCTAAAATAGTAAACAGTTGAAACTCATTGCAAATTTTCTTAAACAACATACGCAAAGTGGAAAATCGATAATCAAATTTGGTCTAATTTTTATTTATAAACAATTTCAGTCATAAAAATTACAATCATTATTTAACTCATCAGAGTTTCAGTAGACACTTGGGCCCATTATAGAAATAAAATACTTGTAGTCATAATATCATTAAATTTCAAAAATCATTTTCATATACATTGTACAACACTTATGACTACACTTTTGATACAACTGATCCCAACTTGGAACTCTTACTCGAAGCCTTTTTGGAGACCTTTATTAAACCTGGAAAGCCACGTTGCAATTTTTTATGAGTTTTGAGAACTCAGTTGAGTAACCATCCTCGATGATTCACTCATGTATCAAAACAAAATCATTATATAATCACACAGTTCATACAGTCAAAGAGTTCATATCAATTTATCAATACATTTCAGCTTTGCAAACCATTCAATGAATTCCAATCATATATGAATTTTATATGTATGAGACTCACGTTCATTTTTACAGTGTTGTGAGTGTGTGCTTTTTTAGACTCTTGTATCCATTACGGACACCAAGCTCAGTATAAAGTGGAAGCATAGGCTTTACCACTGAGCTTTAAGCTCTCTCAATAACAGTATTAGTCAGCCAGTAGCAACATCAGTCACAACGACCTTTATATTACATGCATTAAAATGATATTCATGTCATAATTCAGTCATCAATTCAATCACTTTCATTTGCATATATAGTCACAGTATAATAGTCATAGTATCAGTAGCCATCAGACTAGGTCCAGCATTCAACTTTTCAGTTAAGAATTAGAATATTCAATTAGACAATCTCATTCATATACAAGTAGCACTTCTAATATTGTTTGCAAGCATCAAATGCCTCCTACATATATTGTCCAGAATTCAGTACACAATCAGTCAATGCAGTTCAGTAATATATCAATACCGTGTGGTTACCTATTGCCCCCTTAGGCCTATTGCCTGGACATTTCGACAATATCTGGAAGCGATCGCGCTACTTGCTCTTCTATATGCAATAAAACAATTTCATATCACTAGAGCGCTTATGTAATAGAATAAACACATTTATCAATGTTTCATATCTCATGCATGTTCAATAAAAAATGCTTGGGTATATTTCTATATTACAATGATGTACATATCAATTGCACTCCAATTGTATCGAAATTTAATAACTCATTCTCCATTTCAAATGTTTCTGAAAACATTCCATTCTAGTCAACTGTATATGATCAATAAGATCCAAAAAATGAAGGATTTAAGTAATAATTCCTTCTAAAAAATTGTTTCTCTATGTCTTAGGTCTCTAATGACACCAAGATCATTCAATTTGGTTCAATATACTGAAAGTTATACTCCAAATATGTCAGTCTTTTCTTAAGCTACAATAGAACTCTTACTTCAAATTCAAAACAGATTCCCTTACTTTCATTCAATCAAGCTTTCTCAAATCAATTCAAAAAGCCTCTAATCTTTATGGATATGTAGAACAATGTGTTAGGAATCCATTGGTTTAAGTCTCATGTCATTTAGATATCGGGAGCAAAAATTATAATAAAAAGAGCAAAGGAAGTTCAGAATTATCTCTCTTCAGAAAGCATGGAAGTGGCGATCGTGTAAGTTCAGCGATGTCACAATCATGTTAAAGCACGATTGCGATTTCGCTACTTTCTCAGAGAAATCACAATCATGTAGAAGCATCATCATGACTTTCTCTCCTCTTCAATTCTACAGAAATACAAAATCCATGTTTCATATCTTCTTCCATTTTCTTCCATAATTTGTCCATTCCTAATTCATATATTCTGTCTTTCTATACACATTACAACCTCTAAACATATCAAATGCAAACTTATATAGTAATCTCTCTATTGTGTTTTTAAACTTTTTGCACTTTTCTATCTATCATCTGATGCATTTCTTTTCACTTTCCTCTACACTTTCACTAATCTCCATTTAACTTAAAATATCACAATCTTAATACACTTTCTACTTATTTCATACAATAACAAATTCAATCCCTCTTCTAATTCATTTAGTCTATTCATTCACCGAAACTATACTTCGTAAACTTCTCATACACGTATACATTTTTAGACCGTAAACATTATCAGAGTAACTTACTAGATTAAGTAATATTTCCCAGCAGTGAGAGTGAATCAATGACAAAAATAACAACTGATGTTTGGTCTTTAGTAAACCAAAAGAAAATTCGATAACAATGTTACACTCAGTGAAGAATAACGAGAGAGAGAGCTGCAGGAAACAATCTTTCATCTATAACACTTAACTATATGTTCTCTCGAATCTAACACATTTTTCACTGAATCATTAGTCCCCTTGTCACCATATATGCAAGTCATTTGTCATCAATTTAGTCAGTCCATGTATCACACTCTAATTGGTCCATATTTCAATATTTTTCTTAGTCCAAAAATATTCCAAATTTCAAAAATTCCTAAAATTCACCAAAAATTCCAAAATAATACTAAAAATCACATTATTCAGTCAATTATACCCGAAAATGTCAATGAATTCATGAAAAATTATTTTTAAAGTCAACATAAATTTTGTCATGTGTGTGAATATACAACGATGCATAAGCATGCAGTGCACTTCTAATTTCTCACAGTGTGCTTAGTTCACAATTATGGGGTCTAGCCCTGAAAACGGGATGTTACAATTCTCCCCACCTTAAGAAATTTTGTCCTCAAAATTCTTACCTAATTGACGATGCAAGTGGGGATATTGCCTTTTCATATGCTCTTCAATTTCCCATATTTCTTCATCACTCAAATAATTTCTTCCACTTGACTATAGTCAAAGGAATCATTCGATTTTCCAGTCACTTATTCATATATCATACAATCTTAACTATTTCCTCAATGAGGTCATACTTTCTTATGCTAATTTTGGTTTCTTCTTTCCTTGAATGATTTCCTCAATTCATTCAATTTCCACTATTTTCATACTGGCTTATTCTAATATCTATTTATTCATATTAGTTTCTCCATATATTTCAATTTATTTCTCGCCTTAACTCTCTAAATTGATAACACATTCACCAAATGAAATTTGTATCTCCTGAACATATTTACATAGAATATAGT
>JAOQMP010008545.1:0-13325 GCA_027563575.1 Erythroxylum pedicellare
AAACTCCTTTTAATTTATCTTTAATTCTCTAATTAAACAATTTATAATCATAGATTAAGATTGGCGTCTAGCAACGCTTCATGACCACCTAAATATTGAAGAATGTCAAAGTGGTTTTGACTAACCTTTCCGTACATAATTTTTTTCGTATAATTCAATCCTTTCATCATACAATGTTCCGATTAGCTATAGAGCATGAAGTTAATGTCTACTCTATTTTGAGTCTAATCATATTAATTCTCTACCATTAGCTATCAATTTAATTAATGACATTTGTAAATTATTTACAAAACATCATTTCACTTTGGCCAACGATTTCTTGAATTAATACTAAACGAGAACAAAGAAATATTCTCCCTAATTACTTTTGGGTGATGAATCTTATCTTGATCATTCAACTATCTCTATTTAGTTCATGCTACATCCAATGATTATCGATTAAACAACTTATGATTAAATAGATCATAAGTATAATCAAAACATAGTAATCCCTATACAAGATAACTTTGATGACTTCAAATCAAAGGATCACTTATACAATCATCACAATGAGAATTCCATAAACATACAAGTAATGTTCCAAATGGAGTTATCATATCGAGTTTGTTCAGTGAACTTGTTCTTTATCAAACATCTACATGTTTGTTTAAGTATCTCTATACTTTAGCATATGAGATCTACTACTTCCTTCATAAGGAAAAACAAATTGTGTGCTAGTCTTTTTACGTTCTATTAATGTCCAATTTTAATAGAATAATGACTAGGAACATTTAGGAATAATACATAAATGAAATAAGAATCTCATAATTATAATCTCATTATAATTTCATTTGCAATGTACAATTATCCCATGAACTTTATCATATATATATCTAAACATGTACAAGATAAAGAATGTCTTTAAATAATTTGTCACTAAACTACAACCAAAGCGTACAACCATAAATCAACAATCTCTCACTTGCACTAAGCCAATCGTTTAAGTATCATGATGATTATTCTACTACTGGAGTAGTGGCTTAATGAGAGAACTCTATAAGATTCTCTATATTGAGTACTTGATTAAATCTTACAACTTCCATCTTAATTATCATTATAATTAACAAAATTAGCCTAAATACATTCTTGGATCTTTGATGAGACATTAGCTCCTTATGCATGCCCAATGGCTCTAATGTTCTACAATACATTATTGTCTTGAACAATACAAAGAAATTATATTAAATTCACTAGAGAACTTGTTGATCCAATTAATCATTTCCACTAAACGAAAAATGTATTATAGCTTAATTAGCAACCAATTACTACATTGGAACTTTTCCATTCCTAAATGATATTATTCTAAGTAAATAAACCTTAATTAGGATTTACTTTGAAAGTTATATCCTTATCATCTTGAACTCAAATATCAACTCACACATAGAGTAATTAAGATTTACTTCTAGGTTTCGTAATTATTTTGCTACTATCGGGATCAGATCCTATCTTAATTTCCAAATAGATTTTCCTTGACCAGCCCCTCGTCCAATTGCCCACCACTTTGGATAGTCAATAATTCGAAAGCAGTCATTTATTACATGTCTAACCTTCTTACTGTTGGAACACATAACCTTTTCACTCGATGTATTGTTGACATTTTTTGATCAATTCTGGGCTTGTACAGTTGTTAAGTTATCATTTTGCACTCATTTGGTATATAAATCTCTCTCATGTGTTGAAATTATTATTCAAAATTGATGTATTTGTTTCTTAATTGTTTTCAGATGATTTCCAACACTTGGGAGATGAAATTGAATTAAAAAGAGGCAAGGAAAGTAAAGATAAGTTGAAATTCTAGACTGGTAGAAAATTCATTGACTAAGAGTAGGCTCGTGCAAGGATTGAAACCATTTGCATAATCTATTTTCAAATTTAAATCTGATTCACTTGAGATTTTCATAATCTTGGAAGATCAGATTGTTACCTTATTGATGGAGATTTGCATCCTAAATACATGAGAGGTGTGATCTGTTGAAGATCATGAAAAAAAGGAAGGGATCGAAAACCATAAAAGAAAGGGAATTGCTACTGTTCACAGCAGCCTTAGTGTTAGAATAGTTTTAGAATTTCTGCATTGTTTTTCTACGTATTTTCAGATTCTCTAGAAAAAGGCCAGGGATGGAGACTTCGTGTTTTTGTTATTTCTTTGATTTTTACTTTTTTTATGAGTAGCTAAATCATTTTTCTTGGTTGAGGGGAACCATGTTATCATCTATTATGTGTGAGATGTTCCAATAAAGTTTGTTTTGTTGATGAACATTGAGTGTTGGCCCCTGAAATTTTTCTTTAATTAATCATGATTTGAATGAATTATGAGGTTTGATAGATTAATTTTTTGAGTTTAGTTATTATGTTAATATTAGTAGGATTTTATTATATGGTTTAGATGTATTAAAGAAGTAAGAATGTTGAAGGGCATTTTTGGAAGATCACGTAAAGTTAAAAGACATAAGGCATAAAGAAAAGGGTAAAAGGGACATTTCACACTCATTAAGGATAAAAAGGGGAAGAAGAAACTTTGATTTGCATTCGAAAAACGTGAATGAGAAAGGGAGAGGAAGAGAGTTTCGATGGTTTGAGAGGAAAGAAGAGAAAATCAACTAGGTTTCAATTTTTCTTAGCTTTTAAGAGAGATTTTGTTGTTGTGCAAGAAGAGAAAAAGGTAGAGGAAAAAAAGAGTTTTCTTTTGAGCCAAGAAACTCATAACTTGGTGAAGATTCAAGGTCAGTACACTTTGGATTCTTTGGATTTTTGGAAGGTTTTAGTCCATTGAGTTTTAAAATGCATGTGTTTATGTATTCTAAGATAAATTTTATTGAATATGCTTTATGGGTTTTCAATTTTGCAAGCCTATTGAATTTGGGATTTTGCCTATAAAAAGCGAATCAAGAAAGACAGTGTGAGCAAGAGGAGAGGCACATTTGAGCAAGTTATAAGCAAGGAATTCAAGGTCGGTCACATTTTTATAATTAAGTAATAAGCCATAAATGTTTCTTTCAAGAAATAGAAATAAATGATTTTCAACTACTTTATTCATGTTCATTTATTGCTTTTTAAATGCTTTAAGAACATGCTATATGTTTGTGTATGAATTGTGTTATTGATTGATGAAATGATCGATGGAAATGATTTTGAAAGAATATGAAAATGATTTTTGAAAAGATATTATGGTTATGAAATCAAGTTTTAGAAAAGTGTCATTTTGGGCAATAAGTTTACAAATGGTGAAATACATGATTATGTGAGTTTGCGTTAGTCCCCTAAGTTAAGTCAAGTGCACTTCGACTAAAGGCTTTTTCTGCTTGCCCGCTAGTGACATGAAGCTCTTTCACAGACTCCCCTAAGTTCATGGCTATGAAAGACCATTAAGTGGGATTGCGATAGTACGTTCTGTTCACGACTACACAGGACCATTATATGGAAATGTGTAGTACGTTCTGTTTTGGACCCACCTAAACCATTTTGATATACTTATGTGTTGACAAGTTTGATGAATGCATGATTTATGTTGTTTGTGAATTGTTTGATAAATGAGAATTGTGAAAATATGTGATTTATGATTCAATGTGAATTTATACAAAGGAAATGAATATTACAATGGTTTTGCTTGTTACCGATTATAAAACTGTTACCCATGAGCTTTAAGCTCAACCCTCGTTCCTCCCCATCTTTAGGAGATGAGCCAGAGATCGAGTGATCGAGCATAAAGGCATTTCTTTGATTTCTGCTTATTTTGTATTTTAAGCTAGTGTTTGCAAAACAAGGCTTCAGTCACATTTTGAGCAATTCTACTTTATATGAACTATGTATTTTTGGATTATGATGTATTGTGGCTTGAAATGCCCATTAAAGCTTTATAAAACTCTCATCTCATGAGGTTAATAAAAAATGATTGTTTCTTGCTCATGATTTCTCAAAGTTTGTATGTTGCATTTTTTTCAAGTTTTTCATAAGGGTAAAAAGTGTATTCTAACTTCAGGGGAAAAATAGTCTTTATCTAAGCAGAATTAGACAATGTTGCATTCATAGAAGTTGTAGCTTATCCTCTTATCTTTCCAACGGTATATAGTTTGTAATTTTTAGACTTTGTATGAGAAAGTTATGGTCATTACATGATAATGTGTTTTGGTAGTCTGCAGAACTATGCTTGACAGGTTTTCTATCTAATTTTTAGAATTCGTCGTGGCAACCTAAAAGTATGCCACAGGAAACTTTTCCCGAAGGGAGTTTCGCCTCAAAAAGCCAAAAGTTGGCGGTGGTGAACTTTTCCCGAAAGGTTTTGTTCTTCACCTTCAAAGTTTGCCGCGGTGAAGCCAAAATGTACACTGTTTCTTAAGGGGTTTTTAATTTATGATTTTGACCCCCTTTTTTAGGCAAAATATCTCTTTAGGGTCTTCACTAAAGTTGTAGATCTAAAGTCTTCGACCTTAATCTAACATCTCTAGAGAAAGTTATGCCTTTTATACCAAAACATGTCTGAAGAGTATAAATTGGATATTGTACTGAATATAGTATGGTATTTTAATGATATCTTGATCTGTAGAGCTCTAAATGAGGTGATTCTTAATTCTAAATAAACTAGAGACATTAAGCTACAATTATTCTAAAGAAGTCATTTTGAAATTCTGAACTAAAGATTTCTAAAATCCATTCTGGAGTTGAAGAAATGAGTTTCATTTTGGTGACTGACTGATGTAAACACGCCACCCTTATGGGATGCGTGTTCAGATGTTGCTTAGGACATTAGGCACGTGTCTTGCAAGGGCGGGGTGTCCAACATTTATGGTATCATAGCGATTGGGTTTGGGTCCAGGTTGAGGACTAGGTTTAGGAGTATCCTAGGCATTGAATGAGTAGTTTTAAAATACGAAATGAACATATTGTTTTAAATGAAGAACATGCATTGTTTTTGAATTGTTTCACTGTATTTGAACTTGTTTCATATGATTTGAAGTTGTTTTACATGAAAGATGAACTAAAAGTTTTTCCATGATTTTAAATTGAAGGAGTGAATATGCCATCTAGAAAAAGAACTCAAAGAGTTCTGACTCGATCTGGATCTCACCGAGGAAGTACGGATGAATCGTATGTTCCGCAAGATGTGGGAACACACTCTGCTTCTGGTTCTGAGGCACCTAGTGTTCAGCATGAACTGCCATCATCTCCTCCTCCTATGCCTCGAGTAAACCCTTTGGATCTGTGACTTTTTCAAGCCTTTGCTTAGGGTTTCACTTATGCCATGGGCTAAGGGTCACAAGTTTCGGTGCCAGCTCTGGTGGAGAGGAGTGGATAGTACGATAAGCTCCGCAAGTTTGGAGCTGTGGATTTTAATGGTACTATAAATCCAGAAGAGGCTGAAGCATTGTTGAAGAGGATCGAGAGAGTCTTGCTTCAGATGAAGTGCTATGATGAAGAGAAACTGGATTATGTAGTGAGCTTGCTGCAATGTGATGCACTTCATTGGTAGGAATCAATGCCCTATAGTCAGGTTATGCCTCCGATTTTGTCATGGAGAGACTCTGTGGAAGTGTTCAGGAAGAAGTACCTCTCAAGGGTTTATGTGCAAGAAAAGGCCAGGGAGTTTCTGAATCACACAAAGAGGGATATAATTGTGAGTGAGTATGAGTTGAAGTTTATCCAACTTTCACAGTATGTGACGCATATTGTTACGAACGAGGAGGATAAGTGTAGCAAATTTAAGGGAGGTCTTCATTTGGGGATCAAGGAGAAAGTCTTGATTCACAACTTCTGTGACTACCAATAGTTGGTAGATCCTGCACTCCAGGCTGAAAAACAAGAAAATATAAAATATGAAGTGAATAAGAAGAGGAAGAATAGGGAGTAGTCTTCCAAGAAGAGGATGAGCCCTCCAATGCCTGAGAGGGATATGAAGAGCTTCCACACACAGAGTGAGGTGGGGAGTAGTGCCTTTACTAAGAACAAGCAATTAAGGGAAGCTTCGGTGTAAGCCTCCACTGTGGGAGGCAATAACAAGGCGGAGAGGAGTAAGAACATGAACCCCTAATGTGAGCACTGTGGGAAGCTTCATAGGGGAGAGTGCTTCAAGTTGTTTGGAGAATGTTTTCAATGTGGAGAGAAGGGACACATGATCAGAAACTGTCCCCAAGTAACAAGGCAAGAGGGGTTGTTGTTCTAAACCCCAAGGAGAGTAGAAATAGTGGGAGTCAGGCCAGTCATCAAGATGGTCAGTTCTGCAGCGATAAGATAGTCAGTTCTGCAGCGATAAGATGGTTATTCGTCCAGAAAAACCAAGGGGTTAGGCACAGGCTAGGGTGTTCGCCATGACCAGAGAGGAAGCTGCTACCACACCTAAAGTTATCACGGATATGACTCAATTATTTAATTCTTAAGTATATGTCTTAATTGATTCTGGCTTCATGCATTCATTTTTTTCTACAAGCATGATTTTATATGATGTGAATTTGGTGCCATTGGATAGTTTCTTGATTATTAGTATCCTTTAGGGAGGAAGGTGATAATAAGTCAAGTGTATCGAGATTGTGAACTGGTTATTGAGGGTGCTAGATTGGTAATAGACTTATTGTCGTTAAAGCTGAAGGGTCTAGATATTATACCGGGTATAGATGCCATGGAGAAATATTGTGCAAAGTTAGACTATAGTCTCAAAGAGGTAGAGTTTAACTTTAGCAATGGAGAGAGGGTGACTTTTAGAGGGGACAGAAGAATGCCGTCACCTAGAATGATTTCAACTTTGTTAGTTGACAGGATGATGAAAAATGGGGTATGAAGCCTTCTTGGCACACGTCGTGGATACTGGTGTGAATGAAGGGAAGTTAGAAGATTTTACGATTGTGAGGGAGTTTCCCGACGTGTTCCCAGAAGATTTACCTAGTTTGCCACCAGTGAGAAAAATTAAGTTTGCCATCGATTTGATTCTCGATACTGCACCCATTTTTATATCACTGTATAGAATAGCTCCAGCTGAGCTGAAGAAGTTTAAGGAATAGTTGGAAAAGCTATTAGAGAAGGGGTATATAAGGCCAAGATTGTTGTCATGGGGAGCGCTTGTTCTGTTTATTAAGAAAAAGGATGGGACGTGACGTATGTGTATTAATTGTCAAAGACTCAACAAGGTGACCATTAAGAGCAAATATCCTCTGCCACGAATCGATGATTTGTTCGACCAGTTGCAGGGGACACATGTCTTTTCTAAAATTGATCTCAAATCAGGCTATCATCAGCTTAGAATCAGAGGGTCTAATGTAAACAAGACAACTTTTAGGACTCGTTATGGGCATTATGAGTTCCTAGTCATGCCATTTGGATTGACTAATGCTTCGACTGCATTCATGGATCTTATGAATAGGGTCTTCAAGGATTACTTGGATCAGTTTTTCATAGTATTTATCGATGACATTCTGGTTTATTCCAAGAGCGAAGAGGAACATGAGAAACATCTTAGGATAGTATTGCAAACACTGAGGGAAAAGGAGCTTTATGCCAAATTCAGCAAATGTGAATTTTGGCTTCATAAGGTGGTATTCCTGGAGCATGTGATTTCAAAGGATGGGGTACATGTTGATCCGAGAAAAACTGAAGCAGTCGTAAATTGGCATGCACTAAAGATAGTGGCAGAAGTTAGGAGTTTTATGGGTCTGGCAGGTTATTATAGGAGGTTCGTTCAAGGGTTTTCTATGATAACTGCTCCGATGACTAAGTTGTTAAGGAAAAATCAAAAGTTTATCTGGAGTGATGATTGTCAGAAAAGCTTTGAGGAGCTTAAGCATAGATTGATAAGTACTCCAATTCTGACTTTACCTATGGGAGATGACGGTTATACAATTTACAGTGACGCTTCAAGAAAGGGTTTGGGTTGTGTGTTGATGCAGGGAGACAAAGTAATAACTTATGCCTCATGGCAACTGAAGTCGTATAAGTTGAATTATTCGAGCCATGATCTAGAATTGGAAACGGTGATTTTTGCCCTGAAGATTTAGAGACATTATTTGTATGAGGTTCAGATGAGGATTTTTACAGATCATAAAAGCCTCAAGTCCTTATTGAGCCAGAAAAAGTTAAATTTAAGACAGAGAAGGTGGCTAGAGTTGCTTAAAGATTATGACCTGTTAATTGAATACCATATAGGAAAGGCAAATATAGTGGCGGGTGTCTTGAGTAGGAAATCCTCCATAACCTATGTTCAGAAAATTTATCTGTCGTTATTGACAGAGATGGCTAAGCTTAAAATCAGTTTGAAATAGGAGGAGCCTGATTGTATCATTATTAATTTCATAGTGAGACTGATACTCAGGGAGAAGATTAAGGAGTTATAAGCACAAGATGCAGAGTTGAGCAAGCTCCGAGAAGAAATTAAGAATGGCAAGAAATCCAAAGTGGTAGTGAGGGATGATGGACTTATGGTTGTACGAAAAAGACTTTGTATTCCGAATATGAAGGACCTAAAGGATGAGATACTTGACGAGGCATACAATGCACCTTATGCCATACACCCAGGTAACACCATGACGTATAGAGACTTGAAAGAGCATTTCTGATGGAAAGGCATGAAGAGGGATGTAGCAGAATATGCAAGTAAGTGTTTAGTGTGTCAGCAAATTAAGGTTGAACATCAGGCACCTTCAGGTAAGTTAAGGACATTGTCCATTCTTGAGCGGAATGGGCAAAGGGTGACTATAGATTTTTTGATGGGTTTGCCCAAGAACAATTAGAAGCATGATGCTATATGGGTTATTGTTCATCGCTTTACGAAGTCAGCCCATTTTCTAGCATCTAAATAGACTGATTCTTTGCATGTGCTAGTAAAGAAGTATATTGTTGAAATAGTGAGACTGCATGGGATTCTCGACTCTATAATTTTTGACAGAGATCTTCGGTTTACTTTGAGATTATGGGGAAGCTTACAAGAGGCTTTAGGAACCAAGTTGAATTTTAGCACTGTTTTTCATCCTCAAACAGATGGCCAATCTGAGAGGACCATTCGAAACCTTGAAGGAATGCTCAGGGCATGTGTGATGGATTTCAAAGTGGGATGAGCATTTTCCATTGGTCAAATTTGCTTATAATAATTCATATCATTCGAGCATTCAGATGGCTCCTTATAAAGCACTGTATCAGAGGAGATGTAGAACTCCTATATGCTAGGATGAAGAAGGAGAAAGGAGATGGGTGGGACCAGAGTTACTTCAAATGATAGTTGAAAAGCTCAATTAATTAAGCAAAGGCTTAAAACAACTCAAGATAGAATGAAAACCTATACTGATGCACACAGGAAATTGAATATGAAGTGGGTAAGAAAGTCTTCCTTAAGACATCTCCTTGGAAAAAAGTCTTGAGGTCTGGTAAGAAGGGTAAGTTAAGCCCAAGATATGTGGGTCCTTACGAGATTCTTGAGAAGATTGGACCGCTAGCCTATAGGTTGGTGCTGCCACCAGAATTGTCACAAATACATGATGTCTTTCATTTTTTCATGTTGAGGAGGTATAGATCAGACCCCTCTCATATTATTCAGACCATTGAGGTTCAATTGAGAGATGATGTAACTTATGAGGAGACTTTAGTGGAGATTTTGGATACTAAGGAAAAGGTCCTCAGGATTAAGACAGTTCAGCTAGTCAAAGTCCTATGGAGAAACCATTCTGTGGAAGAGGTCACATGGGAGCCCTTGGAAGCCAGGAAGGAGAAATATCCACACCTCTTCGATGACTCAGGTAAGAATTTCGAGGACGAAATTCTTTTAAGAGGGGGAGAAATGTTGGCCCCCTAAATTTTTTCTTTAACTAAGTATGATTTAAATAAATTATGAGGTTTGATAGATTAATTTTTGGAGTTTAATTATTATGTTAATATTAGTAGGATTTTATTATATGGTTTAGTTGTATTAAAGAAGTAAGAATGTTGAAGGGCATTTTTGGAAGATCACTTAAAGTTAAAAGACATAAGGCATAAAGAAAAGGGTAAAAGGGACATTTCACACTCATTAAGGGTAAAAAAAAGGGAATAAGAAGCTTTGTCTTGCAATTGAAGAAGCCAAAAACGTGAATGAGAAAGGGAGGGGAAGAGAGTTTTGGTGGTTTGAGAGGAAAGAAGAGAAAATCAACTAGGTTTCAATTTTTCTTAGCTTTCAAGAAATATTTTGAGGTTGTGCAAAAAGAGAAAAAGGTAGAGGAAGAAAAGAGCTTTCTTTTGAGCCAAGAAACTCATTATTCAGTGAAGATTCAAGGTAAGTGCATTTTGGAATCTTTGGATTTTTGGAAGGGTTTTAGTCCATGAGTTTAGAAAATGTATAGGTTTATGTATTCTAGGATAAATTTTGATTGAATATGCTTTGTGGGTTTTCAATTTTGTAACCCTAATGAATTTGGGATTTTGCCTATCAAAAGGGAATAAAAAAAGACTAAGGGAGTAAAAGGAGAGGCACATTTGAGCAAGCTATAAGCAAGGAATTCAAGGTGGGTTACATTTTTATAATTAGGTAATAAGCCATAAATGTTC
The DNA here is from genome assembly GCA_027563575.1 of Erythroxylum pedicellare. Lineage (NCBI taxonomy): Eukaryota > Viridiplantae > Streptophyta > Magnoliopsida > Malpighiales > Erythroxylaceae > Erythroxylum > Erythroxylum pedicellare. Next base: position 10,534 of record JAOQMP010008545.1, read on the forward strand.
CTTTTAAGAAATGGAAATAAATGATTTTCAACTACTTTATTCATGTGCATTTATTGCTTTTTAAATGCTTTAAGAACGTGTTACATGTTTATATATGAATTGTGTTATTGATTTATGAAATGAACGATGGAACTGATTTTGAAAGAATATGAAAATGATTTTTGAAAAGATATTATGGTTATGAAATCAAGTTTTGGAAAAGTGTCATTTTGGGCAACAGGTTTACAAGTGGTGAAATGCATGATTATATGGGTTTGTGGTGGTCCCCTAAGTTAAATCAAGTGCACTTTGATTAAAGGCTTCTCCCACTTGCCCGCTAGTGGCATGGAGTTCTTTCATGGACTCTCCTAAGTTCACGACAATGCAAGACCATTAAATAGGATTGCAATAGTACGTTCTGTTCACCGCTACACAAGACCATCATGTGGAAATGTGTACTACGTTTTGTTTTAGACCCACCTAAACCATTTTGATGTACTTATGTGTTGAAAAGTTTATTGAATGCGTGATTTGGGTTGTTATAAATTATTTGATAAATTGAGAATTGGGAAATATGTGTTTCATGATTCAATACGAGTTTTACAATAGAAATGAATATTTCAATGGTTTTTGCTTGTTACTGATTATAAAACTGTTACCCATGAACTTTAAGCTCACCCCCCTAATGTCCCATCTTCAGGTGACGAGCAAGAGATCGAATAACCGAGAGGCATGGCATCACTAAAAAATTTGCATCCTTTTTTTGTATTTTGAAGTAGTTTATGTAGAACCCAAGGCTTTAGCAATATTTCAAGTTTTTATTCGCTCATGTATATTTTGGTTATTTGTATTTTGGATTATGAAACCAAGGATGTATTATGGCTTAAAATGCCTTTAAAACTTTATAAAACTCATCGTATGATGTTAATGAAATATGATTTTGTTTTGCTCATGACTTTTCAAGTTGAACATTGCATTTTCAAGTCTTTCATAAGGGTAGAATATGTGTTCCAACTTCAATATAAAAAAATGTATTAATCTAAGTTGAATTAGACAAGGTTTTCTTCTTGGAAGATGTAGATTATCTTTCTAGCTTTCCAATGATATAAAGTATGAGATTTTTGGATATTGGAATTGAGAGATATGGTCATTATAATTTAGTAATGCTACACAGGATGTATACAAGACAACTATAGTGAAAGATGATAATTTGTTGTATGTGATGAATCATTTGAGTTGAGATTTAGGAGATTAATGAAATAATTTTGGTAATTGAATGGTTAAGAAGTGATATTGCATTAGAAGAAGTGAATTTGGGAAGATTATAAGTGAAAATGATATTAGAATGGCTGTAGTAATCATTGGAGATGTTTTGGAGGGAGTTTTGTCTCACCTATGTTCGTTAGACAGACTTTAGGTCCTTTTAACGGACCTTCTCAAGTCTAAAAATATCCCCAGGCTAGGCCATGTCCATTAAATGGACCTTCATAGGTCTGGAAGACACCCTAGAGCCTGTGTATGTCTGTTAGTTAGTGGTGTTTGTCTGTTTAACAAACATACACTGTACACTTCGTAAATTCATGATTTTGATCCTTTTTATGGCAAAATCTCTCTTTGTTATCTTCACAAAAGTTGTAGATCTCGAAGTTCCCTTTGAAATCATCCTAAAGTAACCTCAATATGATAACTCTAGTGAAAGTTATACCAATTATCCCAAAACAGGTACAATATGATTGAGGACATAATCATGTTTGATTCTTTTAGCCCTAACTTCATCATCTGACCTCAAATTAAGTCACTCTTAAACCAGTAGATTCCTAACTCTTTTTGTATCTCTCCATAAAAATTGGTAGCCTTTAGTGTTGATTTGAAAAATATTGATGGAATGAAAGTGAGGAAATCTATTGGAGGAGTATGACTTAGTTATGAATATACTTTGGCTTTTTTTATCATATCTTGATCTATATTGATCAAAAAGGAAACTTTTGGGATGTTATAAGAATGAAGATGAACGAATGGTGGCTAATGATAGTTCATTGAAACAACCCTATAAGGTAATACGCACACTCACATTTTATGACTCTGGAGTTGGACTCCAAAAATAGGGTCCAATATGATTCCTTTACCTAACCTCATGCATCAAATCTTGAAAGACAAACTGAAAATATTTCAGAAAGGAGGAGAAAAAGGAGAAATGATATAGGGGAAGCAAGCTATGTAGATTCCCTTATTGTTGCTGCCAGGATGTTAGGTGATACTATGAATCATATTGGAGATAAATTGTGTAAAAGTATTGGGATTGAAATGCATATTCGACAAAGAGTTGAATAGTTATATAGTGCATTGCGTGAGATAGAGGGGCTCATAAATGATGAAAGGGATACTGTTTTAAGCAAAATTCCTGATTATCCTACACAAATTCTTGTGTTTTTCACTGTTCCGCATTCTTAAAGACTTGAGTAGGTGAGGAGGTTTCTTACTATACATTGAAGGTTATGTTGAAGTTTAAATATTTTGTCTAGTTATTTAAAATAGGGCTAAAACTTAATTTTTGTTCAAATAAATAACTTTTTAGCAATTTAATATCCTATGTTATATTTGTTTTCAATATCATTATATTGTTATTTTATATTACAATTGTGACTGTATATATAATGCTAACATGAGATGGACCAGGAAAAATTAACCACTGCAAAATGTTGGAAAGTCATATGATAAGAAGAAAATTAATAATAATAAAGAATTTAATAATAACAATAATATTAAAATTAGGAAAAAAATGAAGAAAATTAATAATAATAATAAGGAATTTA
>JAOQMP010008561.1:0-13324 GCA_027563575.1 Erythroxylum pedicellare
ATTTGTGTATATGTTGATTAATGCTTCACAAATAAATGAATCATATAAAGTAAATATAAAATGTCCTGGCAATTGAAAAGTAAGAAAAAAAGTTAATGTAAAATACCTAAAATTAATATTAGTATTTAGAAACTAATATGATATATAAAATGGATTATTGAAATAAAAAGGTATTCATGAAAAATATCTCCTTTATTTATAATTCTAAAAAATATAATTAATAATAAAATATCCATAAATTTATAAACCAAATTATAGGTAAAATGAAAATGATGCCAAATTAAGAAGAACATAAAAGGTTTTCCTTATATTTATTTACAATGGAACTAGATTAGGAACTGTCCCAGTATGAGGTAAGGGGAAGCGTTTAGTTACTAGTCTTTCGTGAATAACGGAAGCATAGTTTGGTCACATATAAAAGTAGCCATTACTCTCTTGACCACTCTCAATAACAAAAATGTCATCATGATTGTTGCCCTAGATTTTAACATCAAGCTTAATGATTTGACTCTACCCACAAGACTAAAAGTCCAAATACACATTGTTGGAGCTAAATAAGATCCTACTACTATCATGGCCGCACTCCATCATCATTTCATTTACAGATTGCAGAACTATGCTGTAGATCTAAACTTTCCAAAGTCTACATAAGATGCCCTTTACATGGTGGCAAACAGGTTTCAAAATGAGACAACAATCATCCAGATTCCATTTCTGTCACAACAATTGGTAGAGTTATTGCCTATAGAGTAGATCACAAATTACGAGAAAGAATTTCATACTCCTCATCAACACTGCATTCATACTACCACTCCTCTAATCTTAAGAAGTTTGAAAGATAAAACAGTAAAATTCGTTTTCAGCAAGCTTAGAGAAGAATACCTAGAATCATCCAGAGCCATTTTTGGCCCAATAAGGATGATTAGTCCACCCTTTTCTTATAAAGAAGGCATTAATGGCTCTCCAATCCATTATATCCACCCTGATGAACATGAAGTGTATGTCACCTAGGATGTAGATCCATCTAAATATGATTCAAACTGTGAATGTTGGATGGATGATGTTTTTGATAATGATGATGAAGTTCATATCTATCGATAGAAAAAAGAGCACAATAAAAAGCCAAATTCTAAATGCTAATCACAAAAGAAGATCCAACCTAAGCATAATGAAGAAGATGACTTAAGAAACTAAATCTGAACTATTAAGCGTAGTTAGAAAGGAACACTTGATCCAATCAAGATGCTCTGTGCTAATAGTTTCTCTAATCCCTAAAGAGATTAATGAGATCATATAAGGAAGATTTTCCTCCTTTAAAAGCCAAAATCAATAAGAAGACTGAGGTATCTATAAGGTCATACTCAAGATCCACTGGTATCAGTACACCTATTTCTCCAAAAGAAGAAGTACTAAATTGGAAGACACAAAATACTATAGCAAAAAATGTCCTCTATAGAGTTTATTCAAAACTTAATGATCTATCTCAACAGAAAAAACAACTATTCAATCAAGTGGACAGCTTGATTCTAATTTGAGAAGATATATTGATCGACATTATTGTGCACCAGATTTCTCCAAAGAAGAATGAGAACTTTAAAAAGTTCAAGAAAAGCTCAAAATAATTGAGTCAGATATGGCTAAAGAACAATTTAAAGCTATATTTAAACCATATTCCTCAACATTTAAGACCTACTTACAACACTCTATCTTATCCTAATGCTAATAACTATAGAAAAATCTTCAAAATGTCTTACCCATTGTTCAGATAAACCTTTACAAAACTACCAAAACCTTCTAACCTAAATTGACCAGCAAAAGACTTTCCATCAACTTTTAAACCATTACAAATCAATATACCACCAACTTCTCCACCAAAAGAAAGACCTTCCTTGGACATAACAAAATAACCCATGCCCAATTAAAAATTCATAGCTACCTTTCAACTAGTTCTAGATAGCTTTGACAGTCATATAGTACTAGATAGCTCTAACAGTCACATTGACAAAAAAGACTAATTCTTTTACATAATACTCAAAAAGTTTATAATGACTTGTGGATTTCACTCACAATTCTCAAATGATGATAGTTGTTCCATACTCTTCTCAACCACACACAAAAGTTTAAATTCATACTAGTTCTTATCCAATAAAGTTATGCGCTTCTATATGACTTCTCTCTAAAATCTTTCTCTCCCATCTGAAAATTTGAGTCTTCAATAAGTTTACTTTTATCATATAAAGATACAAGTATGCTTGCACTTATATAAGGATCCTATGCATTAGAAAGTATCAGACTTATGATCCCATTTTAGTTTTAAGTTATACAGGGAGGATTGATCAGCTTAAATCCCTAAGAGGTAAGCCTTAAAAGTTGATGCCCTTTAAGGAGAAAGGGTTTGTGTCTCGATTATTTGCCTATTTTAGAGCTCTCATAGAGATCTATTATATCATATTGCCAGTGGTTTCTTATTATCATTGTAACCCTTTTGTTAGGGTTCCCAAGTAGTTGGAACTTCACTTATGTTTATCTGGCCCTCTCCCTACTCACTTTTATCAATAATAAATTTACCATTGCACTTAAAAAGCATATGGCTCTGATACCACTCAGGAATCTTGGCTAGAGGTTTACTGAGATAACAAAAAACCACTGGCAATATGATAGGGCAGATCTCTATGAGAGCTCTAAGATAGACGAAGAAGACTGTAGCTAAGACTCCAATTATGCTAACTGAGACATAAGCCCTTTCTCGTCAATAGGCATCAACTTTTAACACCTGCCTCTTTGGGATCTAAGCTGACCAATGCTCCTTGTATAACTTAAAACTCAAATAGGATCATAGGTCTGATACTTTCTTATTAGCTTTGATTATGCTAGATGAATCGTGTGAACAACATAAGTTTTTCAAAGCTATGCTAAAAGGTGGACCTCATCTCAAACAAGTACATAAGAATCCATGCTTAAAGATCAAACGCAAAATATGGAGAATTATGCATATCACATATAGAAGGAGAAACATTATACATCTTACTAGAATACCTTGATTGTTACTCTCTTGACCACTCTCAACAATAGAAGTGTCATCATGACTATTACTCCATATTCAACGTCAAGCTTGATGATTTGACTCTACCTATAAGATTGAATATCCAAATCCAACTTGTTGGAGCTAAATAAGATCCTACTACTATCATGGTCACACTCTATCATCGGATCATTTACAGATTGCAGAACTATGCTCTAAATCTGAACTTTCTAAACTCTACATAAGATGTCCTTTATATAATGGAAAATAGGTCTCATAATAAGACAACAATCATCCAAATTCCACGACAGTTGTCATCATAACAATTGGAAAAATTTTATATCTATGAAGTGCATCACAAATTACGAGGAAGAATTTCATACTCTTCATCGATGCTACATTCATACTACCACTCCTCTATTCTTGAAAAGTTTGAATTCAAGCTAATTCTTATCCAATAAATTTGTGTGTTTCCATATGGCTTCTCTCTAAAATCTCTTCTCTTTTGAAAGCTTGAGTGTTCAATAAGTTTACTTTTGTCGTAGAGAGATACAAGTATTCTCTACACTTGCCTTTGTATAAGGATTCTTTTTATCAGATAATATCAAACCTATGATCTTATTTAAGTTTTAAGTTATACAAGGAGGATTGGTTAACTTAGATCTTTAAGAGGCAAGATTAGAGAGTTGATGCTTGTTAAATGGAAAGGGCTTATGTCTCGACTAGCATACCTAAAGTCTTAACTATTGATATGTACTTAATTATTCATACATTTGACAGTTATTGATTAATGCTTTAGAATGCTTATGACACTAACTTTAGTTTATATTTGATTTTAGGTATAATTTGGAAGCATAATAGCTAAAGTGACCCAATAGCATACTTGTTGAGCCATCTTCTCAAGATTCATACTCTATTATCTTCATAAAGAAAAAAAGAGAAAGAATGGAATGAAGATGAGACAAGAAAGCACCAAAATGAAGAATAGCTTTATTATGGCCATAAGATATGTCTCATAGCCATGACAAATTTTTCATAGTCATGAGAGCATGTCATGCCCATGACAATTTTCATGGTCGTGAGAGCATGTCACGCCCATGACAATTGTGTTATAGGTGTGGCACACCAAGTCACACCCATGACTTACCACCTGTCCCATTTTTATCCTAGTTCACGCCTATGACAATTGTGTCATAGGTTTGGCACACCAAGTCACACCCATAACTTGCCACCTATCCCATTTTTAACCTAGTTTTTTTTACTTATAAAAGGATTGTTTTGTGATGGCAGAAAGGGAGGCTACTAGGTTTTTCTTCCTTTCTCTTCAATTTTCAACAAGAATGGAGGCGATAAAAGCTACTTCTTGGAGACCCATAGAGAAGATGGAAGGTTAACTTCCCAACACCAGTTCGAAGGCTAAATTGATGCCTAGAGTGCACACAGTTATGTTTATCTTATCTTTGTTTAATGTTGAATCTCTCTCTCATAATTGTTTAGTTTGTCCTTTGTTTAATCAATTTAGGTATTCATTTATTTATAATTGAATTCTTGTTATCGTTAGATTGTTTATATTGTGAACCCTTTGCTAGAATGATTAATACAATTCGTAATCGTTGTATTTTGATTAATTTGTGGCAAATAATGATGTTAAATCATTAGGGATAACTAGCCTAGGTTAAATGATCCGAACTTATGTGATTATTGCTTAGATTGGTCTATCTTTTATATCGTAATGCAGCTGCCTAATTAAATCTAAAGAGCACATTCTAGGTTATTCGGTAGTTAAATTTAGTTAACAATTATATCTTAATTAAACATGACCTAAGGGAAAACCCAGATTAATAGAGCTTGTTGTTAGTTTTTATGCCAAAATAAGTTCTAAAAATACCTAAGTTATCCTACTCGCAAGTATATGAGGTAGTTGTAGTTGATTACCCAGGGTCGACTCTCAAGGAGGCAAAATTGATTTGCTTAAATTAATCTTGAATAAAAATAAAAAAAAGATGCAATCCTAAACATTCTATCCCAATTTATTGAGCAAAGACTTTAAAGAAAATTAAACAATTAAACTTAAAAGTAAGCTAATTTAACTAGAAGCAAAAATGATTTGATCAACTAGTATGGAAAACTCTTGAGAATTAATTTTACTAATTTAACCTCCTATGCATAACTAAAGTAAAGTAGTTGGATAATTGTCTTACTAAAATTAACAGTTGGGTTTTAAAATCAATTCAAATAACAAACTAATTTAACTTTTGTATTCAACAAGTTTATCATCCAAATTAATTATTAAACTCAACTAATAATTACCCACTTAAGTTAATATATTTCTAATTCATAACTTATGCATTTATAGTTTCCCGTTCTACATTAAACTTCTTCTCTCGATCCTTATTTTAATACTAAAACGATGCAAAGTTTAGCCATACTATTACTTCTTATAAGCTCAGAAACTATAGCAGATAATAAGACAATAAAATAGTCCCTTCATCATGCATAATCAACTAAATTAGCTATATTAATTCTCAAGAGCAATTAATTAACATGGAATAAATAATATTAATCATCTTCAAATACTTCAATCCCATAGTTAATATTAACAGGGAAGTCTTAAAGTAATAAATAAAGTACTAAACTAAAATGAGATTGTTAAAGCCACTAACAGAGGAGAATAGTTCAATGCAACAGAAGATAAAATGAGAATAACATAAGATAAATCAGTTAGGCAACAGCAGCATAAAATGAAATAAAGATGAACAAACAAATAAAGACTCTTGGATGTAAGCTGACGGTGGATTTCTAGCCAAGCTCCACCTATCTAGCTTTGGCTCTCACCTTCCACCTCTGCTCTAAGCTCACCTCTTTGTTGTTTTTCTTCACACGACTGTCTCTTTTCTTTTCTCTACCTTTGCTCTCTGTTTCTTTTCTCTGGATCCACCTTCTACGTTGCCTTATCCAGCTCCAGCTCGCCTCTTTTTTTCTTCTTTGCTTTATGAGTGTGTCCACCTCCAGCCTATCTTTCTCTTCCTATTTATAGCCCGAGTTTAAGTTTAGGTTTTTACATCATCAAAACCTTACATCAGATGACACGTAACATTAAATCATTTAACAAAAATTCTGTCACACTTTTGACAGTTGGAAGTCATACGTGACTCCCCTTGTCATACCCGTAACTATGGTGTGACTCCATTAACATACATAAATTAATTAATTAATGTTGCACCATGCATAATTAACATCCAACATTCATTCTTTCATGCATAATTTTTCTTGCTTTCATGCAACATTCATAGGACACTCCATTCAACATTCATGACATTTTTACTCAATTCATTTCAAATTTGGATTAAAACACAAGAATTTGTAACAAAAATCAAGATATTAAAGTAAGCAAAATCAATAGAAATTAGACACAACAATTCCCACATACTTAAACTATGTTTGTCCTCAAATAAAATAAAGAATACTATACTATACAAGAACAACCAGTGAAAACAATGATTCTCCTAAATAATAGTCAAAGATATCAACGATCATTTCAATAAACACAACTTGAGAACTTGAAACTCATAATTCTCTATGAACAGACTATTCTCTACATGCTTAGCCAAAATCAACAAATACCTTAACTCAAAGACCATTAACAAGTATGATAAACACTCACTCCACTCTCCATCCTTTCATACATTCAAAGGTATGATATATTCACTCATCATTCATTTCATGTAAGGAATCTATCATAGGCTTGCTTACTAATCCAATCTCCACCACTCATATCAAACATAAACATCAATCTGAACGTCTTCATTTTGGTTGTAATGTGGTCAAGCTAAGGGTAGGAAAAAGGAAATCACAGTTTAAAACTACAAATCAAATTGGGCATTTAAAGTAATACAGAACAATGAATCATGAAACACTCAATTCTTTACTCTTATTTAACAAGGTTAGCACTCCCCTTTTTTTAATGTCTCTCCTCTTTCTTCTCATTTTCTGATTGTCTTCTCTTCCCTTTGTTTCTTTTCCATTTCTTTCTTTTTTTATTTTTTATTATTTATTTAAAACAAGTAAATTAAGAGAAGAAAAATATAGAGGAGAGATAATTGCTACAACTATACCCATTCTTAATGTAATAGCCAACTATATGCTACGATCCCCCACACTTCTTCAAGCAATTACTTCCTAAATCCAAGAATACTATTTCAAAGGCTGAACTTGCCTTATATTAGGTACAACAAAGAGGATAAATGATTAAGGTAAAGCCTTATATTTTGGGTTTAAAGAAAGAAAAGGTTTAATGTTAAGCTCAAAGAGGCTCACTAATAGTAACATTATGGTGGATTTTTAAGTAAAAAGGGTAAATCCTAATTGCTTTCATTTCAATGTTTGCGTAAGATTATGTGATCTCAACTAGTATTTGCAAGCAAGTTCTAGAGTTCCTTAATCAAGAAATAACACTTTCAATACTTAAATTTGGTGTTAAATATTTCATAGGGCTCAAATTCTGACCAAAGAAAAGTGACATTGATCTATCACAACATACCAATATCTTTTTAATCGAAATCTAAGTTAATCAATCTAAGCATGCAAGTATATTTTTTGACTTATATTATGCATTTCTAATCCTAATTGAGTTTATTTTATAACAATGCATCTCTAACTATTAAATGGAAAAAAACAAACACATAATACAAAATCAATTTTGTTAATTAAATATCCCCCGCCACTTAAATATTATGTTATTCATAATGTGAATAGAAAATAAAAGAGAGATTTAAGACGTAAAATCATGCAAACAAGGATGAATATTAAAACTAAAAGAAATTAAACTAACAAGTAATAAAAATAATAAAAGAATAAGGATAGAAACACGATACGAGCGTAGGGGTGGTGCCTGCGTTGATGTAGTATGAAGCGTGGTATATTGCATCAAAGAGTGGAGAACAGCTGTAAGAAGAACAAATAGAAGAGACTGAAAATTGGGTCTACATACATAAAGTAAACAAACCAAGTTGAGATTAACTAAAAAGAATAACAAACAAATAATTGAAAACAAAATAGAAATTGTATAAGTTGCCTCCCATTCAACGCTTCTTTAATGTCTTGTAGCTGGACGCTTCAACAGTTATGCTTAAGCTGGATTGCTTAAAGTGAGTGATTGCACTTTCTTCTTCTCTTCATTAGGATCTATCTTTAAGAATTTGCCAAACTCTCCTTCAGTTTCATCGTCTAGCAATTGGAAATACTCATCAATCTCTTTAACCAAGTCCAATTTCCTTTCTTTTTCCTACAAGGAAAAATTGAAATATTTAGTATTAATTTGATCAACAAGAGAACATTCTTCACAAATAGTAGTATTAGGGATAGGTTTAACATTAAAGATTAAAAAATCTACTTTTTCTCCCAAAACAATCATGGTTAATTTTCCGTTCTTCACTTCAATTAAGGTATTAGTAGTGGCCATAAAAGACCTCCCTAAGAGTATGGTGTGCCCCTTTTTTGTCTCTTTTACTTTCCCCATGTCTAAGACAACAAAGTTTACGGGGACAATCAATCTTCCTACCTTTACCAACACATCTTCTATTATTCATTTTTCATAACGGACTGACCTATCAGCTAATTGCAAACACATGTTTATGGGTTTCAACTATCCTAGATCCAATTTCACATAAATAGAGTAAGGCATATGGTTTATGCTTACTCCAAAGTCAAACATACCCTTAACCTCATCACCATTACTCATTGATTGTCTCATAATAAAACTCCTTGGATCTTTCAATTTGGGGGGAAACTGATGTTGAAGAACCTTACTTGCCACTTTTGAAAGTACCACCTTCTCGTTTAGCTCAAACTTTCATTTTTTGGTGCTTAGTTCCTTAAAGAACTTCACGTAAGTTGGAATATTCCTGATCATATCCAACAAATGTAGATTAATATTAACCTTATAAAATATGATAGATAAATAAGAAAACTGCTCATCTTGTTTTGAATCCTTAAGGTAGCTTAGATATGGAATTGGTAGTCTATAAGGATCAGTCACCTTATATAGTCTTGTTCCTCTATTACCTTTGGTTGCATGTTTAAATTTTTCACCTTTCTGAATGTGACTTGAAGAGTTATGCCCATTTCTTACCTCTTTTTGCTCATATTTTTCCTTGATGAGCCTCTCCTCTTATTGATTACTTGCATCAGATAGATTATAAGGAATCTCAACATGATTATCAATCACCTTACCACTTCTCAAAATAATAATTACTTGGACTTGTTAGGGTAGTTGGTTAACCTCCCTTTTTTTTTGCTTTGCATCTGAGCAGCAAGTGGCCCTACTTGAGTCAAAATCCTCTTTACAAAAGCTTATAAGGAATCAAATCTCTTATTGTTCGTTTCTTGATTTTGAGTGGTTACTTAAATAAATAGGTTCAAACTCTCCTTTAAAGAAGGCTTTCTTGGTAGGTTATGATTTAAGGATTGTTTTTGAAATTGATTTTTCCTTTAAAAATTCTGACATTGTGGTTAGGGCTACATTAGTGGATTGTTTGTCTTTTATGAAAAATTGGGGTGGTTTCTCCAACCAAGGTTGCAGATGTTTGATATGTATTATTTTGCACCCTCGGTTGAAAACCATTTAGTGAGTTCACTTGTTCTCCATCACCTGTAAAAGATTCAAAAGAATAAGAACAACCATTAGCTCCATGACAATATGTTCCATATATACCACACACCTTTTGATTTGGAACATTTTTAGGTAGTCTCATGGTTAGCATTTTCATATGCTTTGTTAGCTCAAACAGTTGTATAGCCGTTTCTTGGTTTGAGTTCACTTCATAAACTTTAACTCTTCTCCCCCTTATGCTCTTTTGTTAAAAATCGACCCCCAACATTTCAAAGATTTCATGTCTCTTTGGTAGTCTTCTCTCCCACAACTCCTTCTGCTGCATTGTCTATTATGTACTGACACCGTTGTGCGATCCTTCATAGAAGAATTGGTTCTGCATGTGAGGTGGGAAATGATGGTTTGGACAATGTATTAGCAAGAGTTTGAAGCATTCCCACACCTTATGGAATGGCTCTCCCTCCATCTAAGTAAAGGTAGCTATCTTTATTCGCAACTCAGAGGCCTTTTAATAGGAATAGATTTTTTCCATGAATTTATTGTACACCTCCTCCAATATAGTCAATGAATCGGATGTAAGGGTCATCAACATGTCTTGGCCTGATCTTTCAATGTGTATAGGTAGCATCTCATTTGGAGTTAACCTTCATTCAAGCCATCCAAAGGAAATGCTTAAAGATTGGTATAGAACTCCCGAAGGAAGTTTAATAGGTTTTCATCAGGAACCATATAGAAAGATGGTAGTATGTTGTAGTGGATACTATTCAATTTATAGTTTCTAGCTGCCTCTCACAAACATATGCACGAAGTGACAGTACCAATTATTGGTCTGGCATACTGCTTCATTACAGGCTACCTTTCACCTATCTCTTGATCTTCAGGTTTGGGTTCCTTGAGATTGTCTTCAAAGTCCCTTTGAGGTCCTCTTATCCGATGCATATTATCAATAAAGGGAACGAGTTCACTTTCCCGCAACCTCCTTCCTCTCATAAACAAAATAAAGACAACATTAAATTAGTAACAAAAATTGGTAAAATAATTCAATGAAATAACACGACAAAAATTTATGCTTGAACTGACAAAACAATCAAAATTAAATTGTGTAAACACTAAACACCTTCCTGACAACAGTGCAAAAAACTTTTTTTTCCAAAATAAGTTCTAAAAAAATACATAGGTTAAACTACTCGTAAGTATACAAGGTAGTTGTAGTTAATTACCCAAGGTTGTCTCTCAAGGAGATTAAATTAGTTCGCTCAAATTAATCTTGATTTAAAATAAAAACAAATTCAATCTTAAATATTCTATCCCGATTTGCTAAGTAAAGGCTTTAAAGAAAATTATGCAATTAGACTAAAAATTTTAACTAGAAGCAAAAAAGATTTGATCAACTGGTGTGAAAAACTCTTAAGAATTAATTTCGCTAATTTAATATCCTACGCATAACTAAAGTGAAGTAGTTGGATAATTGTCTTACTAAAATTAACAGTTGGATTTTAAAATCAATTCAAATAATAAACTAATCTATCTTTCATATTTGACAAGCTTATCATCCAAATTAATTATTTAACCCAACTAATAATTACCCATATAAGTTAATATACTTCTATTTCATAAATTAAGTGTCTATAGTTTCTCGTTCTATATTAAACTTCTTCTCTCGATCCTTCTTTTAATACTAAAATATGCAAAGTTTGGTCATACTATTACTTTCGATAAGCTCAGAAACTATAGCAAACAATTAGACAATAAAAAAGTCCCTTCATCATGCATAATCAACTAAATTAGCTACACTAATTATCAAGAACAAGTAATTAGCTCACCATGGAATAAACACTAGTAATCATATTCAAGTACTTCAATCCCATAGTTAATAGTAACAGAGAAGTCTTAAAGTAATAAACAGAGTACTAAATCAAAATGGGACTATTAAAGCCACTAACAGAGGAGAATAGTTCCACCAATAAGTTCAAATAATATAGCAGAAGATAAAATGAGAATGACAGAAGATAAATCAGTTAGGCAACAGCAGCATAAAATGAAATAAGGATGAACAAACAAATAAAGACTCTCAGATATAAGCTGGCGGTGGATCTCCTACCAAGCTCCACCTCTTTGGTATTGGCTCTTGCCTTCCGCCTCTGCTTCAAGCTCACCTATCTGTTGTCTTTCCTCACCCGACTGTCTCTCTTCTTTTCTCCATCTTTGCTCTCTATTTCTTTTATCTGCCTCCACCTTCTATGTTGCTTTGTTTAGCTGGTTTTTTAGACCTTTACCTCTTCTTTTCTTCTTTGCCCTCTATGTGTGTCTACCTCCAGCTTCTTTTACTCTTCCTATTGATAGCCCGAGTCTAGGTTTTGATTTTTACGGTGTTAAAACCCTGCATCAGATGACACGTAACATTAAATCATTTAACAAATTTTCTGTCACACCCGTGACTGTGGGAGTCACTAGTGTGACTCCTCTTGTCACACCTGCGAGTTGCACAATCACGGGTATGACTCCATTAACATGCATACATTAATTAATTAATGTTACACCATGTATAATTCACATCCAACATTTGTTCTTTCATGCACAATTGTTCTTGTTTTCATGTAACATTCACAAGACACTCTATTCAACATTCATGCAATTTTCACTCAATTTATTTCAAATTTGGATTAAAGCATAAGAATTTGCAACAAAAATCAAGATATGAGGGTAATTAAAATCAATAGAAATTAGACACAGCATTAGTCTATGACCAATAGTTCTAGGAAAGATATGAAAGCATTATAACAATAAAAGATGTTTAATTGTGTGTAGGTCAAGATTGATCTGAGAACTGGGTTTCACATGTATTCATCACTTTTATCATTTTCGACAATTTTTATAGTTTTTTTGTTAGTTTTAGTTTGCTTTATTTTCTCAATTGCATCAAACCCAAACACCCCCACCACTTTTATTTCACTTTGAAAATTAATTGAACATTACCTATGGATACAATCCCGACTAACCACAATTATAAATTTTAGTGTGCAATGTTAGGAAAATTTTATAATGCACTCAGCACACGCTGTCAGTTATAGTCATCTTTGTTTATCTTAAAGCTCTTATAATGGTCTACTCTATCATATCACTAGTGGATTCCTGTTATCCTTGTAACCCCCTAACCAGGGTTCTCAATATTTTGACACTTAAGGATGAAATCCCTTATATAGTTGACAATTCCTATAAACTATTGAATCTATTAACAGTAAAGTTCGTGTCTGGGAAGTTTAGTAGTTCACCAGCTATATGTGGCCAGAGCTGGTAGAAACCATCATGAAACTTTGTGCCTTGAAATTTTATATAGGCTTATCCAATTTGATTTTTGCAGGTTGAGAACATAATCTCTTACTTCTTTGTAAGATCCAAATTTTGTTTCGATAGGACTTGAAGCTCTTATTGAGTTTGAGAGTAAACCAAGAAATTATCAATGTAAATTAAATCACTTACTAGGATGCCTTCATAGATCCTTGTCATGGCTCTTTGAAACAATAGTAGGATGACTTTAGCCCAAATGGCATGATTATCCACTAGTTAGGAATGCAAAATGCTATCTTATGCTAAAATCATGTATGAATTAAAGTGAGTATCTTAAGTATTTTTATGTCAATAATTGCTAAGTGTAAATAATTAAATATATCAACAATTAAACACATATCAAT
>JAOQMP010008571.1:0-13324 GCA_027563575.1 Erythroxylum pedicellare
ATAATACATGTACATGTGAATAAACCTTAAGTGGCAGCTGTCACATACATGCAGAAATTCTCATTTTTTTGGAACAAGAATGCATGAAACCTTGTGTTGTCACATTTATGAAGGAGTAGATGTGAAGGACATAAAATTCATTACATGAGAGATCAATTTAAGGTGGACATGTGTCATTTTGGTGAGACAAAATCAAAACAATTTGTTATATGCGGAAGACAAGCATTGTTGTGGATCATACAAGAAATTAATAGCTTAATTAAACAAGATGGTAAGAGATAATACAATGGACGATTGTTGGAAATTAAGCTAGCAACGTGTTGGACAGCTTCCAACAACGTGTAGCTTATACAAGATGATGGAGGAGCTGTTCCACCTTCATTCCACCAAAGCTTCACTTATTCCTTGGACCAGAATTGATGTTAATTAATTGAAGCTGCTCCCTTCACGCATAGGTCTTCCAAGTTACTGCCTTTCGGAAATAAATTCAGCATGTTGTTTAAGCTTCTAACCATGGACAACAACTCCATTAACTCCAACTATATGTAGGACAACGACGGGCAGCATATTACCATATGATTTTAGGTATGTTAAACACTATTGTCCATCCTATTTAGCTGGTCACATGAATGCTTAAGCTGGAAACATGAATTTCCTTATGAATTGTGTAAATGTTTGAGCATGATTTGAAGAAAGTGGTAAGCTTTCCTAACTATGTTTAGTGAAATTCTGTATTAGGATTCTTGGTTGCCTTGGACAGTCATAGTGTTTTGGCCACAACTTAGTCTACAGAACTTTAAATTGGGTGATTCTAACTGTAAATGAAGCCTAAGACATAGTGCTAAAAATATCTAGTAAAGATCTAAACCTAATTCTAGCTGAATGATATTGGAAATTGAGATTGATTATGGTAACCTGATATTGTCCCTATGTTGAAGCAGCTTGTGATATTTGGTAAGTGTTTAATAATTTAGAAGGTGAAATGCATGATTTTTTATTATATAGAAACTAGAGAAATGGGGGAACAAATTCCTAGAGACTTCAAAACCTAACTTGAACGTTTGATATGTGAAAATTAAGGAACAAGTGGAGGCATGGTTAAATGAAAAGAAAAACAACATGGTAAATGGAGAGGAAAACAACATGTTTATATATGCCTTATGAATGTTATTCAATGGGTATTAATTGACAGCATGTAGATGTTATATATGTGGCTTAATGGTTTTTCAATGTTTGAATGAAAAGAAAATAGAGTTTTAATCTTACTAAATGCTAAGATTTTAGCTAAGCCTTTTGTTATAAAATTTGTAAAACAAGGTGGTAAGTTATGGATATACTTGGCAGGTTTTAGGAACCCTTCAGGGGTCTCCCTCATAGTTGAGTAAGACCATAAAGTTTTTTTGATCACCATAGACTCGGGACTAGCAAAGGAAAAGCATGGAACACGTGAGGGCAATTTACAATAAATGTCAAACATTTAGTAAGATTAGCCGAAATCTTAGCATTTAGTAAGATTATAATTATGTTTTCTTTTCATTCAACCATTGAACAACCATTAAGCCACATATATAGCATTTACATGCTGCCAATTAATACCCATTGAATAACATTCATAAGACATGGATATACATGTTGCTTTCCTCTCCATTTATCATGTTGTTTTTCTCTTCATTTAACCATGCCTCCACTTGTTCCTTAATTTTAACATATCGAAAGTTCAAGTTAGGTTCTTAAGTCGTCTATACATTTGTTCCCCTATGTCTCTAGTTTCCATATCATAAAAAATCATGCCATTTCAACTTATAAATTATGAAACACATAACAAATATCACAAGCTATTTCAACACAGGGACAGTATCAGGTTACCATAATCAATCTCAATTTTCAATATCATCAAACTAGAATTAGGTTTAGGTCTCTGCTAGATATTTTTAGCACTATTTCTTAGGCTTCATTTACAGTTGGAATCACCTAATTTAGAATTTTGGAGACTAATTTATGGACAAAACACTAGGAATGTTCAAGGAAATTGAGAATCCAATTATAGAATTTCACTAAATATAGTTAGGAAAACTTACAACTTTCTTCAAATCATGCTCAAACATTCATGCAATTTATAAGGAAATTCATGTTTCCAGATTAAACACTCATATGAACAGCTAGAAAGGATGAACAAGAGTAGTTTAACATACTTAAAATTAGATGGTAACATGCTGCCCATCTTTTCCCTGCATGTAGTTAGCGTGGATGGAGCTATTGTCCATAGTTGGAGGCTTAAACAACATGCTAAACTTACTTCCAAAAGGCAGTAACTTGGAAGACCTATGTGTGAAGGGAGCAACTTCAATTAATTAACATCAATTTTTGTCCAAGGAATAAGTGAAGCTTTGATGGAATGAAGGTGGAGCAGCTCCTCCATCATCTTGTATAAGCTACACATTGTTAGAAGCTGTCGAACACGCTGCGAGCTTAATTTCCAACCGCTGTCCACTATATTATCTCTTACCATCTTATTTAATTAAGCATTAATTTCTTATATGATCCACAAAAATGCTTATCTCCCACAAATAACAAAATTTTCTGATTTTGACTCACCAAAATGACATATGTCCATACCTTGAATTGGTCTCTTATGTAATGAATTTTATGTCCTTCACATCTACCCCATCATAAACGTAATAGCATAAGATTTTCATGCATTCTTGTTCCAAAAAAATGAGAACTTCTTCATGTATGTGGCAGCTACCACTTAAGGTTCATTCATATATACATGTATTATTTTTTGTCCAAAATAATTAACTGGGTTAAAAAAATGAGTCCAATTTTGAAAGAAATTTCATGTCCACTTAATAACATGTTACACCTAAATATATCAACATATAAGTTGGATCGATTTAATTTAAGTATCCGTAACTATGACTGATTCTTACGTCCTTATGTTTCAGACTAAGAATACTTCAAATTTACTCCACAATAATTTAAATCAAGGTTAACCTTGATTTATCATAAATCCATCTAATTGAATTTCTTTTTGGTCCATTTCCATAGCAATCAACTCCAATATTTTTTGACTATCATTTGAATTTAATACTTGTCATTTAGGGTTGATTTCTAATTCACTTTTTAGCAAAAATAAAATTTACATTT
Source organism: Erythroxylum pedicellare (assembly GCA_027563575.1). Taxonomy (NCBI): domain Eukaryota; kingdom Viridiplantae; phylum Streptophyta; class Magnoliopsida; order Malpighiales; family Erythroxylaceae; genus Erythroxylum; species Erythroxylum pedicellare. The sequence continues at coordinate 3,148 of JAOQMP010008571.1, forward strand.
ACCCGAAAACATCATTCACATGAAATGAAATTTTATAGACACGTGAAAAGAAAAGTTTAGGGTTTTACAATTACCTCTCCTTACAAAAATTTCATCCCCGAATTTAAACAAATGTATAATGACATGCTCAAAATAAATGGGGATATAACGTATGCATTTGGTGCTCAAGCTCCAATATAGCTTCTTCTACTGTGTGATTCCTCTACAATACTTTAACGAAAGAAATAATCTTATTACGTAGAACTTGGTCTCTACGATCAAGAATTTGCACCGGTTCTTCTTCGAAAGTCAAATCTTCCTTTAAATTCATTAGTTGCTTTGTGATTACATGAGGTGGATCAACTAGATATTTACAATGCATAGACATATAGAAGACATTGTGAATCCTCACAAGTTCGTCTGGTGAAGTGAGTACAGGAGCTGTTGTTAGCCTTTCTTTCAATTCATCAAAACTTCGTTGACAAGCATCTTACCACTCTTAACTTCTCCTCTTTTCGTGTCAACTTGGTCAGTGGACTTAATATTCTAGAAAATCCTTCACCGAACTTCCTATAATGGCCTGCAAATTTGAGAAAACTCTTAACTTCCATCACAGTGGTGAGAGGTTTCCAATTAGTAGCAACTTTGATCTTTTGGGGATCCACACTAAGCCCTTCAGCTGAGATGACATGACCTAAGAAAGTAACCTTATCAAGCCAAAATTGGCACTTACTGAACTTAGTGTATAACAGGTGCGCTCGTAGGGTTTGTAGTACAATCTGAAGATGCTCTACATGATCCTCCTGACTTCTTGAGTACACCAATATGTCATTAATAAACACAATCACAAACTTATCTAAGTCCTCTTGAAACACCCTATTCATCAAATCTATAAAAGTAGTTGGTGGATTTGTTAATCCAAAGGGCAGAACTAAAAATTCATAATGCCCTTACCTCATCCTAAAGGCAATTTTTGGAACATTTTTGCTGCGAACTTTCTATTAATGATAACCTGATATTATATCAATCTTTGAATACATCTTGGATCCCTATAGCTGATCGAACATATCATCAATCCTCGGGAGAATATAGCTGATCCCATCCTTCTTTTTCACGAATAGACTGGAGCCCCCATGGAGAAGTGTTGGGTCTCACAAAACCCTTATCTAACAATTCCTCTAATTGTACTTTCAACTCTTTTAACTCCGTTGGAGCCATTTTGTATGGACATATAAGCCAGATATCTCTGGCATCCTTTACAAAGCATTCTATTAGCTACCATGGCAGTCATGATATTAGTGGAAAGAACTTTCTATAATCCATGGAATATGATCTTTGGTTTCCCTAATTGACTTAGCCTAACATCCTTTTTAAAATAATCCACCATCATATGATGTGTGGATAACCAATCCATTTTAAGAATAACATCAAAATCTTGGAAATCTAATATGATAAGGTATGTTGGGAAATCCTTACCTCCAATTAGTATTTTACTACCTATGAACATTGTTTCAACGAAGAGTAAGTTCCTAGCTAAAACGGAAACTACTACCCCAAGGTCTAATAATTGAGGCTCAACACTCAATTTTGCAGAAAAATCTATAGACATGAAAGAATTTGTAGCACCAGGATTTATTAAAGCATATGCATCATGATTAAAAATAGTAATCATAACAGTGACTACCTCTAGTATGGCATCGACCTCCTATTAAGTGACTGCAAAAACTTAGGCTTATGTACGAGGTTTACCTGCCTATTCTGGAGGGGCTGCGCCCCTACCCCTAAAACCTCTACTAGATCTAGTAAAACTCAACCCTCTGGTCTGAGAACCTCAATTACCCTACCTATAACCCCCTCTAACTTGTGGAGGTGCTAAAGATCCAACCACCGAATTCTCTGTGGTGACTAATTATTGATAATCTCTGATGAAATGACCCTCCTGACCACAATGGTAGCAACTTGTCATATTCATCTGACACTTACCTAAATGTCTTTTTTCACAACTGACACACTCTGGCATTAGGGTCCTACTATCATGGGAGTCTCTCAGCCTAGTAGGTGACCCAAAAGATCCCTGGTTAGATGATCCGCCTCTACTAAACCTCCTGCCACCATATCTTGACTTATTTTTCTTGACCGAACCCTGAGATGAATTAACTGGTGTATTGCACATTTGTTTTGATCTTAAAATCTAAGTGATTGTTATTGCATTTCTTTCCATTTTTATTACAGCTTCAACTAATTCCCCGTAGTTTGTTTGTGAAGCTAATGATAGGTGAATTCGTATTCTAGGACTCAAGCCTGTAACAAACTTCTTGCACTTCTGCTCTTCATTATCAACAATAAATGAAACAGTTCTAACAAGTTCTGAAAATCTCTTCTTATAATTTATCACTAATGTCGAACCTTACTCTAGACGGAAGAATTCCTCTATGCTTGCATCCCTATAACTCTTTGGGTAGAATCTGTTTTTGAACGCTCTCTGAAATTTTTCCCAATATGCCCCATCTGGATGTCGTCTCTTAATGCCCTCCCACCAATCTTTAGCCTTGTCCTTGAGGAGGAAGGTGGATAACACAACCCTCTGCTCATCTGTACCCTCGACAACTCTGTAGATCTTCATGACCTGATCTAACAATCTGAGTGCACTCTCAGGATCTCCACTCCCATCAAAAGTCTTGGCGTCTAGTTTACAGACCCGCTCAACTAAGCATCCAGAAGCTTCCACGCTTTTACATGGATGCTGAATCACTGCAACAAGAATTTGAGTCATCTGTTGAGCATTAAAACTCACTCTAGCTAGTTCTACAGGCCTTGAAAATTGTGACTGTGGTTGATTCATAGAGGCACTTACTGACTCTAGAATGTGGTAATCCTCCCATACCGGAGGTGACTCAGTTGTAGGAGCCATTGGAATGGCTCTCTTGGGACTTAGATAGCCTTGTCTGTGCATCGTGATGTGTATTCAAGAAAAATGCTTTGTGTAAAACTTTCAGTTTATGAAATCATATGCATTAAATCACAACATTTTATTGGTCACCTCACTTTCAAAATAACATAAAAACCATAAATCGCAAAGGAGGCAACCCATTTTTAAAATTTGGGCTCTGATACCAAAATTGACAGGCCCTTATCTTATAATGACTAGGTGACCTGCCCGGCACTCCACGGTGACTCTCCAGTCAAAATCTGAGCTGGCTGGAAAGTTCCTTTGCAGCTAAGCGTATTTCCTTTGTTAAGGAAAAGCTTCAATTCACAATAAGAAATGTAAATAGTGGAGTTTGTTTTTCAGTTTATTAAAAATTTCAGTAGCACAGTGGCTATATTTTGACATCCCCAAAAATTTCAAAGTCCCTCTAAAAGTTCAAAAGACTTATATTATTATACCAATTTCTCAACTCCAAGTTGTGGACTTCAAATCCACTCACATGCAGTCTCAAATAGTTACATCAATAAACTTTAAAAAGCTAAAACAACATCATGCATCCCATTTAAAAACCTTTATACATATCCATTCTTTATACAAATGTACTTTTCAAAACATGCTCAAAGATATGCAACAGTTCTAAAAAATATGTACAAGAAAAAATAAAAATGCCTACACAATAGCATTTGACAAAGTTGACTACTCGTGAGGTGGAGTCCCTACTATTAAAGCCCCTGAGTGTGCATTTGGGAGGTTTTATTTAAAATTTTCAAATAAAGGGGATGTGTATAAGGTATTTTAATGGGACGCATGACGTTGTTTTAGCTTTTCAAAGTTTATTGATGTAATTATTTGAGACTGCATATGAGTGAATTTGAAGTCCACAAATTGGAGTTGATAAATTGATGTAATAATAAAAGTGTTTTGAACTTTTACAGGGACTTTGAAATTTTCAGGATGTCAAAATAAAGCCGTAGTGCTTCTGAAATTTTTAATAAATTGAAAAAAAAACTCCATTGTTTACATTTCTTATTATGAATTGAAGCTTTTCCTTAACAAAGGCAATAGGTTTAGATTTACGAGAACTTTCCAACAGACTCAGTTATTGACTAAAGAGTCACTATGGAGTGTCGGGTAGGTCACCTAGTCATTACAGGATAGGGGCCTATCAATCATCGTCACATCGAATAGATATAGTTTTTGCAATCAATGACTGTTTCAAAACTACCGATTTGCTTAAACCTATATAGACCATCGAGACATTACCGTTACCTCTATTTTCATCTACGTTCTCTAAAAGATTTGAGCAACCTTTACATAATATATAATATATAAAATCACACATTCATCTAATAACTTCTTAATAGAAAATGAGATAAAGAGAATAAAGAGAGTTAAGTCGAATGAGACTAAAAACCTTGAAGAAAAAGATTACCCATTAAAGGCAAACGGTGATTAGATTTTAGTGAACATATTTGTTATGCACCAATTTGTTCTTCAGTAGGGAGGATTCTACCAAATACCTCCCAACAGAGTTTATTTCTGACATCCAAAATTTTTTTCCATGTCAACATTTTGTGATGAATTTATATTAATGATTTTATTCTAGAAATGCAATAAAAATAAAAACATGTCACAGAGATAATCTAGAAATAAAACACCCTGTATGTGATCCGAGGATCACTTGACAACTTAAATCCAGAAGTAGTGATGTTAATGAATTTTAAAAGTAAATAATTAGACTCAAAATTTGAATCTAACAATGAGAAGTTCCTAAATAAAGTAATCACTATAAAAGTGGAGTGTACAATTAAATAAGGAAACAAAAAATTATATGAAGTTATATGCAATTACCAAAGTATTCATAGAAAAAGTAAAGATCATCAAAACTTAATTTTTTAGCTAACCAAAAATTCCTTGTACATACTCATTAAAAGTTTTGCACTCATCCTTAAAGATTAATAAAACCTAGATCAGATGCCACAAATTAATAAGTGATCTAACATCTTTAAGAATAAAAGACTTTTAGCTAAGCACAATTAATAATCTTTAGTCAAAGATATATTTGAACATTGTGTAAATGGTGTAAAGTCATCAGTGAAAAAACCATTCAAAAGATATCAAATACAAATATTAGTTATTGTTTACATGCATATACTTTGACATCACGATGAAGTGTGTGGTTGGAATGCAAATAATAAAATGCCATCAAGTGTTGAACTAGGAAGGTTTCTTCATAATAAATGAGTTAAAAGTACTAAAACTCTTCCCTAACTTAAAGACCTCAAGTACAAGTTTATAGAAAAGTAATGTGAGAAAACTTAAATATTTCCTACATTTATATATATTTATATGGGTAGTAAAACAATAAATTACTTCATGTTCTGAATATCAAGAATTACATATCTTCATTTTTCTCAATATCCTATGATCATGCAAATGTACCAACCCTAAACTCAAGAAGTAAATTTGTAATAGGATCTTCATAAGCAATATCAAAATTCCTAAAAGAAAGAAAAAGGGAAAATGAAAAGTCATCAAAACTATGTCCAATTAGAAAGAGAATTTTGATCACTAATTAAACTTATCCATTTAGTATTAAACAACTTTACAACTATCAACAATCTCACAGTAGATAGGAAAGTAAAATTTGAGAGAACTAAAGTAGGTAACATTAAATAACATAGCTTCACATAGTCACATTTTTATACCTTCTTGACCCATGAATCTTAATACTCCACAATGAAAGGATTTCATATTTTAGAAATAAGCTCATCTGTAATAAGCCTGCCAAAAATTCTCTCTCTTAGTTTAGCTAAATTGATGCATCGATAATTTAGTACGGACCATTCCAATACTAACCATTTAAAGGAAAGTACTTATAAACATCTAATTACTAACATCACAAGAATTTTAAAAACCATAAGAAACACACTGACCCATAAATTGATGAACCTGAATTTCATATTTAATAAACAGCAAGTAGATCAAACTTTGCAATTAAAAACACAAGGCATCACTTGTTGAAGCAATTCTCTTTACATGGCAAGGACCTTTCTGGTTCGTCAATGTTGACCTTAACTGTATCTTCTGATAAATCACCACTTTCATCTTCCTTGTTAACATCTCTAAGAGTCCTAAATCTTGGGGAAAACCCATGATTAGAAACACCAAATTTATAGGACTTTCTTAGCCTACATATGAAAATTGAAAACCTAGGTCCATATTGATTTTGGCTATGGCAAAGAAGGATTCCCTCTAGTTTAATTTTAAGAACAAAGTGTGCCTATAGCATCCATTTTACTTGTTTAATAGAATGCCAAAGAGAGATAGCAAAACATAAACTTTTAATGAATTCAACAAGTTTAAGGTTGGTTCAGGGGAAGATAAAAACCAAAACAGATAAGGAAATTGGGAGATAAAAAAAACCAACTGAGGAGATTCAACAATTCAATAAGGGATTAAACGACCACTCTTTAATTATAAGGCAGGTAAGAGGATAAAGGTGAAGTAAAAAATGCAAATAAAGAACAAACTAAAAGCATAGGCAAATTGAAAAAGAAAATCTTTTCTTGAGGTTCATTGAGATGGACCAATAAAAGAAATCATAAAGATGTAGGGTATGATTAATCTTATGGCTCAAATTGGCCGAGAACTAAACCTAGAGTTAATTGGAGAGGAAAAACCCTCGTGTGGATGAAGATAAACTGGACAAATGATAGAGACAAAGACAAACATCTAGAGAAAGATGAGGATAAACATATGGATGAACACAACAACGAACCACTGGAACAGCTGCTGGAAAGCGAGGAGGAAGAAGAAGACAAAATTGAATGTTGCTTCATAATTAGATTTGCAATATGACAAAAACAACGTCATTTTCATAACAGAAATTATAGATGTTCCCTTTAGCCATTAGATACAATTTTTAGATTGTTGCCAAAAGAAAAGTAGCTAGAAAGCTTCTTAATTTGTTATAGTATTTAGTTAAAATTTTCAAAATTGCCATCAAAAGGTGACGCTTAAGGGTGATCTTGCCAAAGGTTGATTGTTTGATGACGATTTTAAAAATTATCACCAAAGGATAATCTTATCGAAGGTTTATGTTTTGGTGACGATTTTCAGGTTGACCCAAAAAAAAAACCTTGTTAAATTTAGATGCACCAAAAATTCAATTGTCATTATGCTTTAAATGTAATGAGAATAGCAAACTTCATTTTGTAATATCATATAAAATTGTCAAATCACATATTTTAAAATATTTTTGTTAAGTACTTCTTTTATTATTCATTTTTTCAATTATATTAACTTTTGTAAGTAATAAACACAATCTTTGCGAGAAAATACTCCTTTCACTATTGTATTATTTTTTTGAGATAACGTATACTTAGATTAAAAATATTATAATAAGTTTTTAGCATTGCTACAAACGACTTTTAGCTAGGATTTTGAAAAATATAGTCAAAAGTGCAAATTTCTGCTACGATTTTGTGAAACGTAGACAAAAGTTTGACTTTTAGCTATGATTTTGAAAAACATAGCCGAATGATAGACTTTTAGCTACGATTTTAAAAATCGTAGACGCAAGTTTGAACTTTAGCTAAGATCTTCAAATCGAAGCCTAGTGAATATGCTACTTTATTGTAGTGGTTAGCTATGATTTCAAAAATTATCACTAAAGGGTGATCCTACCAAAGGATGATCCTTTGGTGAAGATTTTCAAAACGTCGCAAAATGTTAATCCTTTGGTGATGAATGGCCTAAAAAAACATAGCCTTATCAAATCTAGATGTACCAAAAATTCAATTGTCATTATACTTTGAATATAATGAGAATTACATACTTCATTTTGTGACATCATAAAAAATTATCAAATGATATATTTTAAAAATATTTTTTTCAATCACTTCTTTTTATGATTCAAAAATTTTAATTAGATTACTTTTTTATTATTCAATTTAATTCGATTAAATTTTGTAATTAATAAACACAATACTTGTGAGACAATACTCTTTTCATTGTTGTATTATTTGTTTAAGACAAGGTATACTTACATTAAAAAATTTACAATAAGTTTTTGGCATTGTTACAAATGATTTTTAGCTACAATTTTGAAAAATGTAGCCAAAAGTGTGACTTTTAGCTATGATTTGAGAAATGTAGCCAAAAGTGTGATTTTTGGCTATGATTTTCAAATAATTGCCAAAACAAACGTATCTAATAGGTTATTTTAGTGTATTGTTTAGTTATGATTTCGAAAATTGTCACATAAGGGTGATCCTAACAAAGGTTGATCCTTTGGTGATGATTTTGAATCGTTGCATAAGGATGATCCTACTAAAGGTTGATCCTTTAGTGATAGGCTGGCCTTTAAAAATCACAAGCTCTTTAAATTTATATGCACAAAAAATTCAATCGCCATTATGCTTTGAATATAATGAGAACTATAAACTTCATTTTGTGACATCATATAAAATTCTCAAATTATATATTTTAAAAATATTTTTATTCAATTATCTATTTTTATTATTCAATTTTTTTAATTACATTAATTTTTGTAATTAATAAACACAATCCCTGTGAAACAATACCCTTTTCATTATTGTATTATTTGTTGAGATAACATATACTTTTATTAGAAAATTTATGATAAGAAATTTACGATAAGTTTGTGGCATTGATACAAACAACTTTTAGCTATGATTTTAAAAAACTTAGTAAAAAGTGCAACTTTTAGCTACAATTTTGAAAAATGTAGCCAAAAGTTTGGTTTTTAGCTATGATTTGCCAAAAATTTGACCTTTAGTTACAATTTTTAAATTATCGCTAAAAGAAATGTAGCCAATAGGCTACTTTGTTGTAATGTTTAGCTATTATTTTGAAATCCATTTGGCAACAACTTTCAAATTTGTAACTAAACACTACATTTGGTGATGAGTTTCAAAATCATCACTAAAAGTTGACCTTTAGCTATAATTTCCAAATTGTAGCCAAAAAATGTAACTAAAAGTTCACTTTGATGTAGTGAGGTGAATGTAAGAGAAATTATAAAAGCAAAGACTATAAAGGTGGTTGGTAGAATTAAGAGAATGTATATAGAATAATTGATGAGGGAATATGTAGATATCTTAGTATGATGACTAAAAAACAAGGAAGAAATCAATCTCAAGGAAATAATGGACAAATTGCATGTGGAATCTAATTACAGGTGTATTATAGCAAAGAAACAAACTTTCACCTTGTAGTAATGTTATGAATAATGTATCGATACTAATGTCGTATTTGGTTCTAGTATGTTATGTAACATCTTGTTTCCATACTAAGGGTTAGAACCATAGATTTTTGCAATTGAGAAAATAGTAATGAGAGATTAGCAAAATGCATTTCATGCTCATGCATAATGTTAGCATACACACATGTGAATTTGATTAGTGCACATATTGCAATGAATCGTTCAAGCACTCATTTGACATTTTTTAGGTATAAATGATTGATTTAATGTGATTATAATGTAAATTATGCATTATGTGTCTTAAAAATTGAGTTGGAGTGTATAAATAGTGAATTGGAATTTTTGGTTAAATATGAGAATTTTCTAAAAATCAAGGGTATTTTTAGACTAGGAAAAATGCCAAATGGCAGAACAATTGATGAATAGTAGTAGAAATAAAAATCAAATGCTAGTAGAAATTTTATATATGACATTGGGATTTAATGACAAGTGTCATTGAAAATTGGGATTCAATTGAGTTAAAAATTGGAGACAACTGGACTAGTAGATTCAAAGACCAAGAAGAGACCTTGAGAGAGTGACATGTGGCAAATGATAAGTGTCACTTGCCACAACTCTTGTTTTAAATCACAAAATTCATTGAAAATTGGGAGTCAATTGAGTTAAAAATTGGAGACAAATAGACTAGTAGATTAAAAGATCAAGAAGAGACCTTAAGAGAGTGACATGTGGCAAATGACAAGTGTCACTTGCCACACCTCTTGTTTTAAATCACAAAATTAATTTCTCCATCTTCTTCATTTTCTTCACCTTCCTCTCCTTAATAACGACACTCTCTTCTCCGAGCCTCAAAGTTGAACCTTACCTTCTTCCATCACTAGCCACTTAAATACTTTGCTATCTTCTTCTTGTTGCTAAAGGACCCAGTCTATTCCACCTTGAAAGTTGATTTTCATGTATGTTGATCACTCGTCTTGATTTGATGAATGAAATATGTTTTGATGATAGTTAAGAGTTAAATGATCATAAAATAAGGATGG
>JAOQMP010008652.1:0-13315 GCA_027563575.1 Erythroxylum pedicellare
ATTTTTAGAGGTAGTGTGAATTTGTGGTGAATGAGTTGATTGAAATGGAGTAAAAAGGCTAGTATTAATAAACTAAAGTGTTGGATGTTCGTGAATGAGAATTTGGAAATTCTAGGAATGAATAGTGAAAGAGTTAAATTTTGATCTAAAACTTCTATGAATTTTGTGTACTGATCTAGAGAGTTTTTGACAAAGTTGTCTTCATGAAAGTTATAAATATCTTTTTAAGCTTTCCATTGATATAAAGTATGAAAATTTTGGACATTGTAGTTGAGAGATATGATAATTATAAGTTTGTGATGCTCCATGGGATGGACATTCGGGACAGCTGCATTGATTTGAAATTTTAACACTTTTTGAGATAAAATATCTTTTTGGGGTCTTTAGAGAAGTTGTAGGACTAGAAGTTATCTTCGAAACAGACTTTGAATAACCTTAATCTGATATTTTTAGTGAAAGTTATTCCCGTTTTAGTAAGACAGGTCGGAAGACGAAAAGCTGGAGGGGAAAGTCGCCATCGCGCGGACACGCATGCAGGTTGCGACTGCACATTTGCACGATCGTGACCCGCAGATCTTTCCCCCAAGCCTGAAGATGTTCCACGCTTTTGGCCATAACTTTGTCATCCGACCTCTAAATGACCTGATTTTTGAACCAATGGATTCCTAATACATTTCTATATCTCTCCAAGAAAATTTATAGATTTTGGTATTGTTTTGTAAAAGATTGATTGAATCAAAATTAAGGGTATTAGTTGGAAGGGCATGAATAGGATTATTTTGTTGAATATGCTTCAGTATTTGGAATATATCTGGATTTATATGATTCCAAATGAGACGGTTTTTGACTTGAAATAAACTAGAGGTGTAGGCATACAAATGGTTTTTATAAGTCGAATTTTGATTCATTCTCTAAGATATTGAATTTCTGGATGGAAGTTGTACATAGTACACTATTTTTGAATGTGAACAACCTGATAATGTTTAAGGTATATCTTCCAAATTACTGAACTAAATTGAGTGGTTTTAGTGTCAATGCAAACATAAGAAATAGAGTAACACTTTTCTGGAAGAGAGTATGACCAAATTACATCAGTTTCACTTTCTAATTGAATGTGAACAGTAGACCTGAAAGTGTGACTTGGAAAAAATTTGAAGTGAGTCAATGAGAAAGGATTAGAGATTTTAATGGTTTTATTCAGGCATAAACCTAAGTATAAATTGTACTTAGATGGGTTTTGATATAAGAATGAATTTGTGATGAAATTAAAGGAAAGATACCTGGGATTGTCATAAACATGCATTGTACATAATTCATTTCATACATGTGCATTATTGAACAATTATAATTATGCATATTGTGATATATATGTATGTTATTTTATATAGAGGAGCAACTAGAACGTCAACCTCCAGACGTTGCCAGAACTTCCAGACATTAGCTTTGGGAGCAACTTGTGAGTAACCTATACAGTTTCTCTCAATTATTGTTTGCTTAAATGTTTTTATGAATGATAAATGAATGTGAATGATTATGTTGATTTCTGAGCAGAAGGTCCGATGAATATGATGTATAAATGAAATATTGAAATGCTTATTGAATGTGAATTAGACGGAATAAGTGTTTTTTTGACTTAAGTGTTGAATGTCGGACTAAAGTCTAATGACAATATGAATGAGATGTGATAGTGAATATGATTGTGTGACATTGAGAACTTTCAATTGATTGAATAAATCTAATGAATTTCATTACATGAATATATGATCAGATACTGGCAGTTGTGACTAGAGTAGCCACTGATCAGAGTTTAAAGCTCAACTAGTGAAAAGAACCTCAAGCTTAAACAGTGATTAAGAGCCTAAGGCTCACTATATATAATGATCCCTATATCCCCCAAGAAGATACGAGACAATTATTAATAAGCTCGGTATCTAAAATGGATATAGGATAGTTCAAGCACTCGGTCATAACAATGTAATAAATAGAAAGTGTCTCATGAGCATTTCATATGCATTTATATCATGTAAGTTTGATTGATTGAAATGCCGAATTTTCCTATGCTGGAGTAAAAGGGTGATATATGATCTATTATGCAAAATTGTGAATTATATATTATGTGAAATGGTGTGTTGCATAAATTGAGTAAACCATCGATGATGGTTACCTCATTGAGTTCGTAAAAGTCACTCAAAATTTGTAATTATTTTTCAAACTGGAAGAGTACCCCGTTAGTCAAACGGAAGTATACCTACGGCATGCAAGTAAAAGATAGAGGTCGAGATCAGTTGGCATCTGCATTAGTATTTCCTTTATTTTGTATCAAATTAAGTCTTCCGCATTTATTGTAACTTGTGTATTCGAATATTTCTGTTTTGAAATAAATTTCCAAATTGGAAATGTTTGTACATGGTTCTCGTAGTATAATGAAATTTTGACAAGTATTATATATTTGTAACGGGTCTAAATGGCTATTGAAATTTCTGATGATTATACTGCAATGATTGGAAATGTTTATGAAATAAAGTCAGCCCAATTTGGTTATCGGTTTCTGTACTTTATGTTTGTGATTTCAAAAATAAATTGTTCTATGTTTTGAGTGATTGAGTGCTCTAGCATGCCATCCTCTCAGGGAACGGACTTGGATATCCCTCAGGATATCCGGTTCAGGTCTTGCGGGAGTGAGGTACTACAATTTCCCTTTCTTCTTTAAGCTCATTCTCAATTTCTTTTTCACTAGCCATCCTTTGTCTATTCCTTTTAGGATCCTTAAGCTTCTTACCACTCCTTAAGGTGATTGCATTAACATTCTTCGTATTTTTCTCAAGTTTTGATGGAAATTTTCCTCTTCTTTGGTCTTCTAAATGATTGATATCCACTACCATTTTCCTTACCTTGTTCTCTAAATTATGTGTGTTAGAATTCATCTCCTAAAATTTAGATTTGGTCTCCCACTAAATCTGCTGCACATCCTAATGAAATTCCAAAGTGTTAGTGGCAAGAGACTTAACTATATCTTCCATAGATGTAACTAAATTGGAGGAAGAGGCTTGTGGCCTTAGTTATTGTGCTCTTTGTTGCCTATTTAAGAAATAGTTTTGCTACCTATGTCCTCCATAACTTAGATTGGGATGATCCCTCCAACATGTATAAGTTTAGGAGTACAAGGTGTATAGGTTAGGAAAATTCCCTTATGTAGTTCTGATGTTTTCCATACTTTGCTTTTGTAAGGTTAGGCACCTATTAACTGGATGACTTATATTTCCACATATTTTACACACCTTTACTTTTGCCTGTATAACAACAATTTTTCTAACAAAAGATGTTAGCTTATCTACATGATGTTCAATGGATGAATTACTTACCTTTTTTACTTAACGAGCATCATTATAAGTACGAAGTTGATGATTATTAGTGGATATGAACTTGATTAACATCAGGCTTCGATAAGAGTTTATTCACAAAGTGCCTTACCACTCGCTGTATTAACCAAACTCCTTTTCCATAGGTAATAATTCCTCATAGAAGTATTGCATGCGCAGTTGCTTTTAAATGATGTGGTGAGGACAACTAATATACAACTTCTTGAAGCATTGCCAATACTCGTAAGGGGAGACTTTATTGTGTTGCTTTATTCCACATATCCCTTTTCTTATATTGGATACCTTTGATGCTGGAAAGTATTTATCCAAAAATAGTGTCCTCATTTTGATCCACTTGTTTATAATCCTAGTAGGTAAATAAAAAATCTAATCCTTTGGTACATCTTTTAGTAAGAATTGGAAAGTCCTTAACACAATCTACTTGTCTGTCACCCCTGGAAGTTTCGTGCTCAGATATAACACATCAAATTCTTTGAGACACTTGTCTTCATCCTTACTTGCAAGTCCATGAAAGTTAGGAAAAAGATGGATTAAGCCAGACCTAAGCTCAGAGGTAACATGCTCAGTAAAATTACAAAAATTAATGAATAATGATCATTGAATTAAATCTAGTACAACCAACTCCCTTAATGTTCCCATATTAGCCATTATTTCTTTAAATTCAAGCTCTTGTTACACTTATGGATTTTTTATGGTTTCTCTTTGTAACCTTCTCAGCATCCTTTCGATCTCCAAATCAAGTTGTGCAGGTTCTCTATGAGGAGTTCATGTTACTACCATACACCAACACTAACAAACATGAAAGTATTGAGAAATAACTAAAAATGATTATAAAAATATATAAAAACAATTGAAATCAAATGCAAAACTAAAACACCACATTTCTCGACGATAACACCAAAATTCTTGAATCTTGTCAAATGCACTAGAAAATAAAACACATATTTGTATACAAAAATTTATATTAGTGGTGAGTAAGGATTGTATCAACAAAGAATGTGCATTTAGCATTTGTAACAAAAAGAATTGGCATTTAGGATAGAGGGGGTTTAGCTGGAATCGAAATACAAAATAAAGTAAAATTGAACTAACAAAAGTAATTCAAATTAAAGACATAAAAGTGAGAAAATTGACGCATGGGTTTGGAATTCGGTTCTTGGTTCAATCTTAGCCTAAACACAAATACCCATACTTCATCTTCTTGTTGTTCTCATACCCCTCTTAAAAACTATTAATTGTAGGTTAACAATAAGCTTTGCTAACCATGACTTCTCTTAAGTCATGTTTAATCAAAATTAGTTCTTTGAATAAACTTATTTACCAAATAACCTAGAACAACCTAGGTTTAATAGGATAGCCACATTATAAACTAGGAAAATAAAATAATCTAGGCAATAATCACACAGACTTGGGCCATTTGACCTATGTCATGTTATCCCTAATGATTCATCACCATTAATTTACCACAAATAAATTGAAAATATAACTATTATGTATTGTATTCTATAGTTTGGCAATGGGTTTATGCATAAACAATCTATTGAGAACGAGCATATTAATCATCATAAATGAACACCCAAAACATTAAGCTAAGAATAGCATGAACAATTTCTATAAATAGAAAATTAACAATACAAAATAGAGAGATTCCCAAATGTGTTCTTCGGCTTTTATTTCCCTTATAAACCGGAAGAAGGAATATTAGCCCTCCATAGATCCTAAATAAGTAAGAGTTTTACCTTATTTCGTGTTCCAAAAAGTTATTAAAGTTATGTTTAGCTGCTCAGATGTCTATTAATAGCAAAGATTAGGTTTTTGTGAAGATGCACGTTCATGGATCAAATTGTAACATCACAAAACACCAATTTTATGATTATACATGGCTGTGAAAATGAATACATGGTTGTGTGTCTTACAAGTCATATTAAATTCTCCATTTTCTTGCATTTTCTTATCTAATCTTCACCATAATCTATCTCCTTGTTCCATAAAGACAAATGATTTCATACATCATTTTAGCTTTTGTGCTTCCAACTTGTATCTAAAACAAAACATGACCCAAAATGAGTATCTTGAGGATTTCATAGCATTAATCACTAATTGTTATAGTGTAAATGTATAATCAATTAATCATACATCACTTTGACCTTGAATTTACACCCAGACCTACTCCCCTCAACATTTTAAAAACCATATAAGACCTACTTTGGGTATCCTTTTTAAGCACACATTCTCCAAATTTTTCAGAAGCTTTATAACTTACCTCATTAGTTTGATGTGATTTGGATGATGCACTAAAGGACTTTATTATAACTATTTAGGAATTTAGATCAAACGAACAATGTCACTACTTAGTTACCAAAATTTGTGGCTTAGTTGATAAAGAGATTTCCTCAGACCTAACTAAAGTAGACCCTTAAGGTTGTAGCCTATGTAAAAGGTAAGTGGGCACCTCTTTCTTACTCTAAATGAAGATGTTAGTTAATTGAGCATTTGGTTTAGATATTTTTGGTTTACCACGCTAAATCCTTCACCAAATTCAATTCTCGGAAATCTTCTCATAATTGGTTTCTAAGATTCTCCTTTTTGAAAAAAGAGGCTCTTTATTGATAGGATACTTTTGCAGTCATATCCTAATGAGTCATCTTTACCTAATCTCATTTGAGGAATCTCCTCAACCTCTTACTTTATTTTAACGCTAACACAAAGGTTAGCATACCCTACTCTTTTACATAAGGAACTTACCTCATTTATAAAAATGGGTCTTTCAATGTAGTTTTGCAAGAGGCTTTAAAACCTTTGTGGACTAATATTTTACAGGGATTTTTTTGTGTTCCCAAATAAGTTTTAAAAATACCTAGGCTATCCTACTCGCAAGTATACGAGGTAGTTGTAGTGATTACGTAGGGCTCATCTCCTATAGAGGTTAAATTGGTCCACTTAAACTAACCTTGATCAAAAGAAAAAACAAAAATAGATGCAATCCTAAACATTCTATTCCATTTTTTTGAGTGAAGACTTTAAAGAAAATCATAAAATAAAATGAAAAGTAAATAGAATCAACTGGAAGTAAAGATGAATAGACTAATTGAAATACAAGACCCTTAAGAATTCATTTCCCTAATTTAATCTCCTATACATGGTTAAGGGAAATTGATTGGAAAGTTTTCTTACTAAAATTAATTGTTAAGTTCTAAATTATCTTGAATAATGACCTAATCTAACTTTCGTATTGAACAAGTTATCATATGAATTAATTATGGAAACCTGACTACTAATTACCGCTTCGGTTAATATATTTCTAGTTCTTAACCTAAGCATCCATAATTTCTCATTCCATACTAAACTTCTTCTCTCGATCTTTTGTTTATTGTTAAAATGATGGAAGGTTTGGTTATACCATACATCCATGTAGCTTAGAAACCATAGGAAATAATAAGACAATAAAACTGTAACTTATTCATACATAGTTCATTAAAATAGCTTCATTAATCCTCAAGAAAAAGATTCACATGATAGCACAAATACGTTTCATCATTCTCAAATAGTTAGATCCCATCTTATCAATCTAAGAAAAGTATTCAAATAGTAAACCAAAGAAACAACTAGATGAACTATGAAAAGAAAACAAGTAACAGTTGATTAAGTTATAAAAGTAACAAGTTCAGTAAACAAAAAGAAACAATGTTATAGATGAATAACAAAGCAAACAAACAGGGATCAAGTGAGTGAGGTACGATGGTCTCCTTCCCCTCTCAAGCTTCTCGTATTAGTTCTCAGCTTCTACTTCAGCTTGTTCTCACCAGATGGTCGAAGGTTTGTTTCTACTCTCTCTGTTTTCTTATCTTCTTCTCTTTTTTCTCTATATTTACTCTATCCTAAATGAAGGTGTATGTGTGTAGAGAATGAAGAGAATGGAATGAATGGAATGCGCCACCACCCTATATATCCTTCTAGTTGTAGTATGTCTTAGGTCTAGGTTTCTACACCTTCCACCTACATATGCCACATAATAAAATGACAGATTAAAAGAAACATTGTTGGTATGTATGTAGGTGGGAAGTCACAATTGTGACTTAACTTGTAAAACCGTGACTTAATATGTTACGTCATGGTTGTGACTTAACAACTCACAACCAACCATGCATGTAAGTCAACACATATAAGTCATGGTTATGACTTAAATGTCAAAACCGTGCACGTAACATGATGTAATTTTCATGCACAATTCTTTTGTTAAAGTTCATGCCATATCTAATTCTTTCATGCATAAATCTTTTTGTTTTTCATGCTATATTCATTAAATAATCCAATTAAGATTCATGCAACATCCACACCAATTTTACTTAATTTATATCAAATTTGAATTAAATCGCAACCAATTTCACCATATGAAAGAAAGAAAAATCAAACAAAATTAAATAGACCAATTTTATGAAAGATTATCTAGATGGACAATAGTTTCTTCTCGATATGTTAAAGCCTGATGCTTGATTCCTATACTTTTAAGAATATTGTTAAGCTATTATAATGCCACATAATAACTTTAATAAAATATCGAGCTTTATCTTTATAAGAAAATTTGAAAAGGAACAGAAGACCCTAAATAAGTATCACTTCTAAAAGGCTTTTCTTTTCATTATTTTGTTGACCAATGCTTTATAATTGGGAAGGGCCATTTATCAAAGACAATATAAGAATTATTAAGCACTAAAAGTTGGCTCCCTCTTTAAGGATTTTTGAAGAAAGGCCATGGAAACTCCATTCTTATCTTTTGGAGGCTAGTAGTAGAGAGAGAGGAAATATATTATGCACCTAGCTTATAGTTTAAATTGAAAATTGGTTTATAAGAGGAAGGCTTAACTTTCTCAAGTAATGAGACTGGAGGAAGATAAGAAAGAGAGATAGGTTAAGTAGGAGACAAAGACACACTAAAATAAGGAAGGGAAGATAGGGAAAAAGGGGAAATAATTAATTGGATGATCGGCCAAATTTTGATGAACTAGAGTCTATAAGTTTAGAAAGGAAAGACAGTTTCTTAATTATTCTAAAAATGGTATATTATGGGGAGAGAAAAACAAAAAATTCTAAAATGTACTTAAACTAGCTTGGAATTCTTTTGATTTCCTTTAGTGCTTCTTGCTTACACCCTTTTTTTCTTTTCCTTCCTCCCATCATCCTTTTCATATAATAACTCACATGGAAAACTTCATTGTCTCTTTGTTTTAGAAAACATTCATGTCTTTATACTCATTGGAGCTTATAATTCTTCTTTCTTATTTCTTCCCTTATTATAATCTGTTTGCTAAAAAGTATTTTGGTAATCTCAACTAAAACCATTCTCCCATCTAAGGCTTCACATCTTTTTTAATAACTACTTTCCTAATTTAACAGTTAAATATACCAAGTTAACAAATCTAAGAATAATTTCTAACTTATAACCTACACCTCAAATGGAGGATCTTCCATTATTGCCATCTCCTACCAACCTTAGTCAAATCCAGATCCATCTACTTACTTATCCTCTTACCCCCCTACTAGTTGACTAGAAATTTGAAGGAATCTTTTCTTAGAAGATGAGTTGGAAGTAAGTTATAGGGGATTCATCAAGCACGCTCTTTATTACTACCCTCCTTAGATGTAAAATGAGTAAGCAATTGTCATGCTAGAGATTAAGGTTCTAAAGGAAGGAGTTGGGAGGCCACTTTAGTGGATTTCTTCCTTGATCACTAATATGTATTCCCTAATACCCGAAGGACTCGGAATCATTGGAAAAATAAAGATCTAAATAAGGTTACTATTGTAGAAGATATTTTGATTCAATTTACCTTTAAAAAAAGGTTGAAGTAATGAAGGTAGTAGAAGAGGGATCTTTGAAGTAAAGCACTTGTTAATATAGAAATCACGTATAATATGTAAAATACACAAGAAAGGGGGGCTAAATTGTGTAAAATTTTCAAAGATATTAATCTTTAGAAATTTCTTGAATTTCTTTACAAAATTTAGATAATCACAAAAACACTTTACTAAAGTTGATAAGAAATGCAATCGCAAAAATTATTATCTACTCTTCTAGCAATAAGAAAATTAAAAGATAAGGGTTAGAGAATAGACGCTACGATTTTATAACAGTTTACCCTTAACCTTGGGTTATGTCCAGTCCTCAGATTTTGGCTGAGATTTCACTATATTCTTCAACTTTCCAAGTATTCGTTTTATACTTGCAAAGCCTCTTTAGGTCTCTCTGACAAAGTATTCTTTATCTGTTTTCTTAGCCTCTCCAGACTCTAGCCTTTCTTTCTCTCTAGGAAAGATATTTTTTAGCTTCACATTATAGATGTATTTGCTTTCTTCTTTCGTACTTTGAATACAGAGTTTCTTTATGTATTGTACAATCAGATTTTCTCTCTTGTAAAAAAGTTATTTAGTTTACGACTAGAACTAGTATTTATAGATTAAGTCTTCAACTATCTTCTTAAGAAATTGCTTCTTGAATCTTCTAGAAATCATTATTTGTTGAGTCCTATAACTAAGTCCAACTAACTAACTGTCTGATGTTTTAGAATAGCTTCCTTTTGTCTCATCTGGTATTACACTTCTTCTGGTGTCGCTTTGTCTAGCATTGCACTCCTTTTGTTATCACGCTTCTTCTGTTATCATGCTTCTTTTAGTGTCGCGTGTATCGTCTATGATGACATGTATTGTTTGTTGTTAACCTATCATCTGGTGTTGATGTATCGTCTAGTGTTGATGTATCGTTTAGCATTGACCATGCATCTTCTGGGTTTGATTAAGTGTTACTTACATTTTTTTGCGCATTTAACAACTTATCAAAATAGTTCATACATTTCTAAGATTATTATTATTTGATTTTCATCAAAATTTATAGAAGTGAAGTCTTCTTGACTTAACAATCTCCCCCTTTTTGATGATAGCAAATAATCATAATTTTCCCCTTTTTGATGATAGCATATAATCATAATTTTAGAAGATAAAATGATATTCAGATGAATAGTAATTAATCCAAAAACACAAGAAATGCATGCATAAGATATATACAATGCTTTCTAATAGTTTCACTTTTCTCTTTTCTCCATTTCTTCTTTTCTTCTTCTCTTTCTCTTTCTATTCTTTTCTCTTTCTCCCCCTATTTGTTATTAATCAAAAAGATAGCTCATCGTAGACGCTTTAGAATTTTAGAAAACATATGTTGAATGTCAGTGCGGATCATTTTGAGGTCTTGTTCAATAGTAACATGTAGAAGTGCTATTTCCTCATAAAGATCACCCACTGAGTCACCCAGTTCATCAACCTTAGTATGAATTTCCTCAATATCTTTCGCTATGGCTTCATAAACTTGCTTCTATTTATGACTAGCTTCCGTCCAATTGATGAAATACTTCAAGAACTCCAAATTAACGATAGGATCTTTTTGTACTTTACTAAGTGGATGAAAGTTTTCAATAACAGATGGTTTTGTAGGTAAAACGTCTAACTCTATGATTTTGATTGAGGGTAGTTTGAAGGTTTGCTTTCCTTATAGGAAATCAAGATCATCAGGTCTAGGTAGTTTAAGAATAGGTTGCCTAAGAAGGTGTAACACATTTTTGTGAAGTTATGAAACCTAAGGGTCTAAAATGCATGATTAAATGCATAAAGGTTTCTAAGTTGAAATTGATATCTTCAACTATGATACTTCTATACCATCCTTTTATCACAGTGCCAACTACCTTGAAATTTTCATCTTTAGTAGAAACTCCAAATTGACTCCCTGATGCCCTTGAAATGTGATGTGATACATAGATACTTCCAGGTTGAGCTGCAACACATGCATCATCTATGTTCTTCACAGCTACTTGAATCTATTCTTCTGTAAGATCATCTTCATGCCCTTTAGGAAACATTTTATTCTTCCCTTTTTATTCGTTTATCATGAGGGTTGAACATCTTGGCTGTATATCTGGCAAAATCTTTATTGATGTTCTGCTTGTAATCAGATAGATTGTATACCGATCCTTTGAAATCTTCATTGGATATGGTTTTGCCTTCTCATCTCGCAGAATACCATTTAGTCTTCATTCTTTATGACTGAGAAGATGTATTGTCTGATCATTAATTTGAATAGGTTCGACTTGTACCTTGACTGTCTTCTTCGAAGGTTCTCTGATAACATATTTTGAACAGGTATTGATTCTTCTATTACCTTCATTTTCAAATCCTTTTTGTTGGTTGGTTGAGAAGGATTATAAGGTTCCAATTGGTGTTCAACTGTCTAAGCCTTCTGTTGAACATCAGATGAAGAAACCTTTTTCAAACTAAGCTTCATCTTCTTTTTTTCTTCTGCTAGTTTGGAAGAAAGTTGTTATTGAGGCTTCTTCCTCTCAAATACTAACTTCCTTTTCATCTCTGTCTCTCTAGAAGATTTTGCTGATTGACTTTGCAAAATAGAGACAATTGATCTAGTAGGTTGCTATCTTTTCTCTTGCTTTTCAGAATCTCCACCAAGAATTAGAGCTTTCTACTTTTTTTGTTCTTATTATTGTAAGGTCAATAATCTTGGTGACCTTCTTGACTATTTAAATTTTTCTTATTGAAGTGTTTTAGCCTTTCTCTTCAATGACACTTGTTGTGATGATTGTTAAACCCGGCTTTCATTTTTTTATATAATCGTCTTAGCTTTTATTGACACATTAGATGATTTTTCAGTCTTTTCTTCTGAGGATGTTCTTCTTGTCGATCGAGTTTTTCTTCATTTAGATGTAAAATGTTCACTCCTACTCCGTCTTACTACAAGCTCCCCCTCAGACCTTGCTTTCGATGTAGAACCAATATCCACTTTAGCTTCAAACTTTATTCCTATTCTGTTAATAGTAGTCGCATTAATAATGCTCTTCACATCGATCTTTACCCTGTTACCCCTGTCGAGTAAGATTCCAGATTCTTTGAAGATCCTTATCAACATCATACCATAAGGTAAAGAGATAGAATCTCCCTTAGACTTTATCACGTACTTCAAAATCAAGTACAGAAGATTAATGGGTTATTGATTAAGTAGGTGAAATAAACAATGTTCATCATTCATTGTCACAACATCCTTCAAGCCTATTCTTGGTTAAACACAGTGGAGAAGCAGTGAATGTAGAACCCTAGCCTTCGGAACAAAGGTTGAAGCCTTTTTAACTCCTGGATCACTACTTCTATACAGTTGTCAATTAATGTGTGCTTTATCTATACGATCTTGAGTAATCCATTTTGTATTATTAAATAGCCTTGCTCCAATACTAGGACACCAAATGACCTTCATGATAGCATCTTGTGTGACAATAACCGATAACCCATCTACCATTGATATTAAGGTGTCGTCCAGCACCTTTGCTTTCTTCTAGAACTCATATATCTCATTCAAATAGACCTTTTCATTAATGTTGAAGAAATTTTTCCAGCTAACTGCTTCAATTTTTGGTTCAATGTCCATATGATTTTCCTTCAAAGAGGTGAAATCAACGTGTCTCCCATAGATAAGAGATTGATCCATTTTTTTCTGTAACAAATAAAAACTAAACACACAACTGTATTTCGCTTAACGCATCGAGGTTAGTATCTAAAAGTAAGAATATGAAACGAAAAGAACTTGAAGTTTAGAATAGAGTATTGAATTGTCTTGGTTGAGAGCAAAAAAAAAATCAATTTCAAAGTTTTTCAAGAAAATTCTAAAGTAGAAGGTATTTTAAAATCTTGAGAAGATTTCCTTCTTATACATACTCTTGAAAAGTTACCGTTCATAACTTACTATTACTATTTACTTAAAAACTTACAATTTTTTTATCTTCTACTTATACGAATCATCTAGGTCATGACGTGTTAGACAAATGGTCATTCAGCATTACCATATTCAAGTTTCATCCGATTTCCTTAAATCTATCTTCACACAAAGG
>JAOQMP010008671.1:0-13314 GCA_027563575.1 Erythroxylum pedicellare
TGCCGAGATGAGTTTACACACTCATAACCCGTTCCAATTTACTATTTTACCCTTCCCATCGGTGATGGGATGTTACAGTGTCCCATATCCCTTAGTGGATACCAGGTACATTTACAATTGAGTCTGAGGCGCTAATTACAATCCAAGCTTTAAGCTCTTTATCCTGGCAACTTTGGTCACAACTTCATTTATCTTACATGCATTCATATATTGAATGTTTCACATAACATAATCTCAGTCAATCACATGATTACACATTCACATTCAGATTACATTTATCATCGGACCTTAGTCTGACATTTAACAGAATTGTTGAACAACATTTATTTCATCACATTCACATACAAGAAGCACTTTAATAACTCATTCATACACCAGAATCATCGGACCTTCATTGTCTAGAATCAACACAATCAATTAACATTCATTCAATAATTCAAACATAATATAAAGCAAACAAGTAATTGGGTGAGACCGTCTAGGTTACTCACAAGTTGCTCCCGAAGCTAATGCCTAGAAGTTCCGGCAACATCTAGAGGTTGACGTTCCAGTTGCTCCTCTATATCAAACAACATACACAATATCACAATTTGCACAATTATAAGCATTTAACGATGCATATATACGTATATGAAATATGTATAATACGTGTTCATGACAATCTCGGGTATCACTCTATTATCCTTGTGATGTAAACATTCATATTTCCAATCTCGCATAAGTATCATTTATACTTATGATTTATATTTATACTTATGATTTATACCTCAATAAAACCCTTAGAAACTAATTTCATAACTCATTAAATCAGATTCAGAGTTTTTCTTGAAACACACATTTGGGTCTACAATGCCTAATTAATCTAAGAAATTTGGCAATACTCTCTTCTTGAAAGTTTTTCTACTATATCTTAAGTTTCTAATGACACCAAAATCAGTTAATTCGGTTCAGAAATCTGAAAGTTATAATCCAACCATTCCGGACAGTTCATAAGCTAAAACAACATTCTAAAACCAACTTTAATTCAAAATATGGATTCCTAGGGACAGAATTAAAATTCAATCTCTTTAGAACATTTGTATCCCTATGTCTCTATTTTACTCCAAATAAAAAATCTTTCCATTTAGATTAGTGCAGAATAAGATATGACCGAAATACCCAAGCATGTTCAGTGAAATCATACCAGTTCATACTATTCCAATGGATTCCCTCAATTTCCATGAATTAATATTTATCAAATGAATTCATAATGCTACCAATTTTCATATATATGTAGAATAAGGTGTTAGGAACCTATTGGTCTAAGAATCAAGTCATTTTGAGCTCTATAGAAAAAGTTACGGTCAAAAGAAACAAGATTGTTCAGTTTGCAAAATGCTCTCGGGTGCACTGGATTGTTAGAGAACACTGTGTCATGATGTGACAATTAAACATTTTCCAACCATCAGCACTCACAGGCATAAGGGAGAAAAGTCACAAGTGTGAGAGAGAAGATTCACGAGTGTGCAAGAGTCAAGGGTGTGAGAAAAACAAATGCCTGTGCACACTCAATCAGACCCGTCCCACATTTTTCACACAGTCTCTCCCAAATGTTTTAGATGGCTAAGATACTTTGTGGAGATGTAGATTGGTGTGTTACAAGTCCAATGGTTCAACTCTCATATCATTTGGAGGTTGGAAAAGGAGATATAGTCAAAAGATCGAAGGATGTTGTGTCAGCCTCCAACCTCAGAAGTCGCGATCGTGGTTAGTTGGCCATCAACTTTCAGACTCGTGATTGTGCTTCAGGACGATCACGAGTATTCAGTTTTTAAAGGAAAGTCATGATCGTGCTGAAGCATGATCGCAATTTCCTACCCCTTTTCCTAAAAAATGCAACGTTTCTTCTAAAATGCTGTGTTTCTCTTCTTCCTCTTCCGACACTCTGCTACCTATCTTCTTCCTTCTTTTATTCTAAACCATCTTCTCTAACTTTTCTACTCTTCAATTTGGACTTCTAGGCAACCCAAATTATTCAAAATATATATATATATATATACCACCATTATTAAAAACAAGAAAAATTCATTTTATGTCTCATTTCTTTGCATTCTGTTCAACTTCTTCTTTCCTTTTGCTCTTTCTAACCTTTCTAATTTTGATTATACTCTCATTTTATCTTCATTTTTGACACTCATTTTAATCTAACATTCATAAACAAAAGTCCAAAATCCATTCTTAAAAGAAACCATCAAAAACAAAAAATGACCATTCATGCATTTCCTTTATTTTATGCGTTTTCTATTTTTTTGTCTGCTGCATCTTCCATTTTTATGCATTCTCCCATTTCTTCTCTAAATATCATTTAATCATTCATTCTCATCTCTAAAGATCACCATACACCTATATCTTAACTCTAAATTCATTTTTTCATCTCCTAAACACCATAGAATTCACGTATATACAGCAGTGACACTTATTCATTTATCACTAAAACAGAGCATATATGAGAATGTAAATGTTCATAAATTTATGCACTAATTTCATAGACGTTTTCATTGATCTTCCAACTGAAAAATTATTTTAAAACACTTTTATGACATATTAATCATCGAATACATAAAAACCACAATTCCATGTTTTCATCTTAAACCCATGGTGTTCATGAAATAACCATTTGCTCATGATCATGAAATGACAATTATATCACCAAATTTGATATGTATTTCTACCACTCATAAGGATTTACACGATACTTACTTCTTAAAACTTCAGATTCTTCAAAAACTCAAAGAGCCCTAAACTTTATGCAACTTATGTATACCTTGTAAAAGTTGACAAGCTTTGGTTTTTCTTAAGGTTAATGAAGGAAAATAGCAAAGTTGAAGTGGGAATGAACAAATAAAACAAGGTATGACTTTAGTAAAGGTTTTATGAAAAACTTTGTGCAAAAGAGGAATCTTGAAGGAAAAGACTACGAAGAAGGAGATGAAGATGAAAATATTGTATACTTAGTCTTTCAAGTTCAAAGGACACTTAACTTGGTCTTTCTAGAGAAACCGAATAGTAAATCTTAACTAGGAAAGTGAAACTTGTCACTTATCTATCTTCTAAGGCATTAAACTAAGTTCATATTGAACTATTCCCATACTCTCATCTTTTTATACCAATTATCTCTAAATTTTCTAATGACATCTTCTCACAAATTCTAAACTCATCTCCAACTTTTCAAAGTCATTTTCAAAAATTCTCTAATATCATTTGTTTTCTTATTTCTATTTTCATCCATCGATTTACTTGTCATGTGGCATTTTCCTAGTCTAATAGTATTCAACCTTTTTGGAAAAAATTTTCCTAAAATCCTCTAAAAATTTTAAATCACAAAACACTGTTCAAGCTAATTGGAATGAGATATTCCTCAATTTTAATTTGAATGAAAGGAAATATAAACTGTAA
The DNA here is from genome assembly GCA_027563575.1 of Erythroxylum pedicellare. Taxonomy (NCBI): domain Eukaryota; kingdom Viridiplantae; phylum Streptophyta; class Magnoliopsida; order Malpighiales; family Erythroxylaceae; genus Erythroxylum; species Erythroxylum pedicellare. The sequence continues at coordinate 3,436 of JAOQMP010008671.1, forward strand.
GGAGTCCCTCACAAATCCTAATCCATATCCACCTTCCAATATTCGGAAAAAGTGATTGATCGGTTAGGTCTTAATTATACCTAACATCTAGAAATTCACACCGTACTTCATGAATTTAAGTCTATTTTTTAGGAACCAGATTCTTTACCACCCTTTCAATCACAAACTCTTTCCATACCTCTCATCCCAAATTCCAAACCCCCTAACCTTAGGCCTTAGTAATATCCATTTTTTCAAAAATCTGAAATTGAAAGGCAAGTTTCAAATTTACTTCACTCAAGTTTTATTCGCCCCAATTTTAGCCCTTTTGCTAGTCCTGTTCTTTTAGTTAAGAAAAAGGATGAAATTTGGCAAATGTTGAATCATATTACCCTACCTTACAAATATCCAATATCCAAAATAGACGAGCTTCTCGATGTGTTATATAGTGCGACCATTGTTTCTAAAATTGACCTGCGTTCGAGATATCATCAAATCCGTGTCAATCATGCTAATATTGTCAAAATAACTTTTTGATCACTCTAGAAATTACGAGTTCATCGTAATGTTGTTTGGCCTTACCAACGCTCCATCAACCTTCCAAGCTACAGTGAATGATCTTTTTAGGCCACACCTAAGAAGATTTGTTTTAGTCTTCTTCGATCACATCCTGATCTACAATCCATCGGTTGAGCAACACCTAAAACATTTATGGATTGCTCTCGAGCTTCTCCATGACAAACATTTTTTTTCTACAGCCTCAAAGTGCTTATTTGGCCAAACCCAAATATCCTTTTTGGAATAAGGTATCTATCAAAGGTGTTGAAGTTGATCGAGACAAGATTTAGGTTGTCTAAGATTGGCCTATTCCATCTAATCTGAAGGAGTTAGGTGAATTTTTGGGATTAACAAGGTACTACTCAAGATTTGTGCAATATTATGGCATTATTGCTTAACCGTTAACATATATCATAAAGAAAAATGCATTTCAGTGGTCACCAGTAGTAGATAAGGCTTTCCAGTAGCTCATAAACATTATAATTTTGGTTCTTATGTTACGCCTTTCAAATTTTAGCCAACCATTCATAGTGGAATGTAATGCCTATACTGAAGGAATTGGAGCTATACTTCTTGAAGACGATCATCCTATGGCCTATTTTAGTAAGGGATTATTCTTTTCTAACTGTTTAAAATCTACATATGATCAGGAATTACTTGCTCTTGTTCTAGCTTTACAAAAATGGAGGCATTAACTCTTGGGACGACATTTCTTCGTCAAGACAGATTATTTCAACCTTAAATTTTTACTAGAGTAGCGTGTCACTACCAATGAGCAACAAAGGCTACTTATGAAGTTGTTACCATTTTATTTTTCCATCATTTATAAGGTTGGAAAAGAAAACAAGGGAGCATATATATTTTCTTGATGTCTATAGTATGTAGAATACCTCAAATCGGCTCTTTTGGTCTCCTTAGGCTTTATGAATTTGTAGGAAGCTCTTCGAGTGGATCCTTACACTAATGAAATTATGAAGACACTTTCCAAAGACTCCACTTCTTATCTGAACTTCTAAGTGGCAAACTAGAAACTCTATTACAAGAATCACTTGATAATCCCAGACAATGCACCCTTAAGGCAAAAACTTTTATCCGAATCTCATGATTCTTTATTTATGAGTCATGAAGGATATTTGAAGACTCTCTAAAGGCTTTCTTCCAACTTTTTATGTTCAGGTCTAAAGCATGATGTCAAGCATTATGTTCCAAATTCTTTAATGTGTCAACTGAACAAATACCAAGCATTGGTTCCTGCTGGTCTTTTGTAGCCCCTACTTGTATCGGAGAGTATATAAGAAGATATCTCTCTAGGCTTCATTGTTGGTCTTCCTAAATCTAAAAATTTTCATACTATTTTGGTGGTAATAGATCGTCCCAGTAAGTATACCCATTTCATTCCTTTATCCCATCCATTTAGTGCAAAAAAAGTTACAAAAATTTTTTGTAAAGAGATTGTCCATCTCCATGACATTCCAAAGTTTATCCTTTCAAATAAAGATGTCATATTTCTAAAAAATTTCTAGCATGAACTTTTCAAATTGAGCAAAACTCGCTTAAAAATGGGGACTTCTTACCATCTGTAATCCGATGGCCAAACTTAGGTAATGAATCAATATTTAGAAGCCTATTTATGTTGCCTTTCTCGTGAGCAACATATTGCCTAAAGTACATTTATTCCTTAGACTAAATACTCTTTCAATACCAATTTTCACACTTTTATAAGGACCACATATTTTAAGATGCTCTATAGGCAAGATCCTCCTCCATTCCATCCCTTTGTTCCCAGAAAAACATGCCTTACTGAGCTTAAGGAACAACTTCTTCTTAATGATAACATGCTCAAACTATTAAGAGCCAATCTCTTGAAAGCTCAGTCACGCATGAAAGTATAAGCTAATTCCAATAAAAGAGACCTAAGTTTCAACATTGGCGACTCTGTCTATTTAAGAATTCATCCTCATCGCTAACAGTCACTAGCTAAACGACAGTATGAAAAGCTTTCACGTAGATTTTTTAGCCTTTACAAAGTTATTCGGTGTGTTGGACTAATAGCGTATGAATTAGAACTTCCAAATTCTTCTAAGGTTCACCTCATCTTCTATGTGTCGCTACTACATCCATCTTTGGGATAACTACCAGCCTGTCCACTAGCTCCCTTACAAATTACTTCTAATTAGGAGATCATTCTTTCTCCTGCCAAAGTATTGTCACATCCATAGGTAAAAGAAGTAGGTGTTCCTACTTTGGAGTTATTAGTTCAACAGGAAGATAGACCATTGGAAGAAGCTAGATGGGAAAATTATGAACTTCTTGTTGGTCAATTTCCCTCTTTTCACTTTGAGGGAAAGTCAAGTTTCTAAGGGAGAAGTAATGATACAATTCCACCCTTGCTTACCTATTCAAGGAAAAAATAGAGAGCACGTGACAAGGAGCAAATGGTAGGAGATCAATTTCAACTTTGCTAGATGTTGGGTCTACACGATCTACATATGGCTAAGTAATTGCCTGCCCATTCTCCACTACCCTCGCTTTATCATTTCATCCTTTATCTCCTAGTTTTTAAGAACTTAGTTATATTTATTAGCAAATATTATTATGGGATATCTACTACAAGTATCAGAGTTGTCAATGTTATTAACCTGACTACAATATTCCAGATGAAAGTGAGTAAAAAGTTTTCTTAAGCCATGAGTACCTTACTAAGTGACCCTGTTCATCTTTCTTTAACCCTTTCTATTGCCAATCTCCCTTCTGATGTTAAACGTACTCTTTCCAATAAAATTGAAAACTTCATTGAAATCACCCATCTTCTTGCAAAAAGTTGCATTTTTATACTTCTTTACTTTTTCTCAATCCCTACAAAGGTCGTTGTTAAATGAGGAGAGATTAGAGAGTGTAGATTCCTGAAATGCAAGCTTTGAGAGTTGATGTCCATTAAGGAAAAAGGGCTTGTGTCACGGCTAGCATACCTAAAATTTACACTATTGTCAATCTTTGCTCATCTTTGATCTTTTATAGATGATCTGTTCTAAATCACGAGACTAGTATATAGGCTAAAAACTTGTGATGCAGCTCTAGTAAGGCTTATCAGTGACATATTCCATGAGCCTAGGAGTCACAGCGAAAAGAGCCTTTCTTGATTCACTGGTGTAAACAATGCCACGTACTTTGGCGATGTTATCCACGTGTGACAATGATGGATTTCTTTGGATTGCTATCTTTGTTTGTTCTTCTTCTTCCTACTTCATCGATTATAAAGCTCATCATCATCGCTGTCTAAGTCATAGTTCAAACATATTTTAAAATCTGATTCACACATAGAGGGATCGACATCCCAAGCAAAATGTCCATAATAATGGCTAACTTATACAAGTTCTCCATCATACTTGAAGAAATAGATTAAAGGTCAATCTTTGTCTTTTGTACTTGAGAACACTGGTTGAACCATCAAAATAGGACTAGATATAGTTAGGGGTCCAGGTTGATCATCATTTGAATTTCAAGTTAGAGATTTATCCTCTTGAATTGGACTGGTTTTATTGGTTGTGATTATGTCAAGATTCTTACACTTTTTTCAGCTAATAAATATTTATATTTTGCTCTCTACCTTTATTCCATTACGTTATCATCATACCACTATAAGTATCCTCGTAATAAAATCGGTTAACATTTAAAGTTTCTGCTTCTTTTAATACATTCGAGATAGCATCTAACTTAAACCTATTACTGATATAGAAAGCATGATTTTCATTAGTAGAAAGCTCCTCTCTACGCCTTCTAAGGATATCTGATAAGGTCCGAATATAAGCTATATCTCACAAACAATTAAACAAATAAACGAACACGTATGTTTTTGATCTTGGTGAGAAACCAACCAATGAATTTTTTTAAATTTTTATTCTCCCCCAAAACCATTCCCGAAAGAGTCTTAAATACAGTCAAAAAAGATGATAAGGATAAGTAATGGTCCACAACTATTCTACCTATACGGATCTATTCCTAAGCAAGCATGATTACATAATGGAATATAACTGAATAATGAAAACATTAATAAATAATGAATTCAATTGCTTCAAGCATGTCTGCCACTACTCCAAGAATCTTATATTTGGCTTAGGAATCCTCAAGGATCTTTTTGGCTCAACATTGCCTCCCCCTTTTGAAGGAACCTTGTCCTCAAGGTTTAGATCAGCAAACCTTTGACTTAGCTCTTCTATCTTTTCCCAAGTTGCTTCTTCTTGCGATAAATCCTTCCATTTCACTAAGCTTTCCTTAATAAAGCTCCTTCCTCTTTTGATCCAATGTGTGTCAACAATAACTTCTAGTGCTACCACTAATTTCCCATCTTTAGCAAATGGAGGTAATTTCGTGCTAGAGCAATCTGTGATTCCAATGCATTTCTTAAGTAAGGACACTTGGAACACAGAATGGACGCGAGCACTCTCCGGTAGTTCTATTCAATAAGCTACCTTGCCTATTCTTTTAATAATTTTGTAGGGCCATAAAATCGACTGACTAACTTCTGAGAAGTCCTCTTAAAAACAGTTTGTTGGGGATATGGTTAGAGTTTTAAAAAGACTAAATCTCCTAACTCAAACTTGACATCATACCTTTTTGTATCTGCTAATTGCTTCATCCTGTTGACTGCAGCCTATAAATGAGATTTGAGTTGTCGTAACACTATATCTCGATTAACCAGGGCTTGATCCACTTTGTTTACCATTGAATCACCAATTTGGTATGGGGAATCTTTGGGGGAGTTTTACCATATTGTGCCTGATCACGCGTCGTAACGCTAATTAAAATAAAATAACTAGACTACTACTATAGTAGTAGTGAGTCTAGGTTGATCCCATAAAGAGTGTGTGAAAAGTTTATAAAATGAAAGTAACTAGTGTTTAGGTTTAACAGGGGGTTTTGGATTTTTTGAAAGAAGAAAATAAAATAAAACTAATTAATAAAAAATTAAAGAAAACATGAAAAAAATGATTAAAGTGGGAAATTCGGTAGGGACCCGGTTCTTTGGTTCAATCTCAACCTATACCCTAACTAAGCATATTTCATTGATTTTTTGTTCTTTAACGTCTCGTAGTAACTATTAATTGTGAGTTAATACTTAACCCGAGTTTTCTCTTAGGTTTTATTTAATCAAGATACGATCATCAATTAAACTTAACCACCAAATAACCTAGGATATGATCTCTAAATTTAATTAGGTAGTAGCATTACGAATTAGGAAAACCAATTAATCAAGGCAAAAATCACATACGATGTGTCATTTAACCTAGGTCATGTTATCCTTAATGATTACGAATCATTAGTCACTACACATGAATTTCAACATAACAATTACGAATTATATCGAAATTCTAGCAATGGGTTTGCAATTAAACGATTCAATGGACTCTCATCAAGAAGTCAATATCCGAAACAATATTCCCTACACTCCACAAGATGTGAAAGAATTCATTGTCGAATGTACTGAATTCTTAGAAAAAGGACTAATTAGTCCAAGTACTAGTAAACATTCAGCACCAGCCTTTTATGTTAACAATTTCGCAGAACAAAAACGAGGAAAGAGACGAATGGTTATTAACTATCGAAAATTAAATGAAGCTACCATAGGTGATGCCTATAAATTACGCAGAAAAGATTATATTATTAATAAACTCAAAGGAGACACTTTGTTTACAACATTAGATGCCAAATCTGGATAATGGCAACTTCAACTACATGATAATACAAAAGCATTAACAGCTTTTACTTGTCCTCCTTAGAAACATTACTAATGGAATGTTTTACCCTTTGGATTAAAACAAGCACCTAGTATTTATCAATGATTTATGGATAACAATCTTTAAGGACTCGAAGAATTTATGTTTGTTTATATTGATGATATTATTATTTATTCTAATCAGGATAAGTTAGATCATTTGAAAAAAGGTCGCAATGTTTTACAACGATGCAAAGAAAAAGGATTAATTTTAAGTAAAAAGAAAGCCCGTATTGCCCAACAGATAATAGAATATTTAGGAATACAATTTAATCATGGTTATTTACAATTACAGCCTAATATATTACAAAAACTACAAACATTTCCCAATAAATTACAAAATAAAAAACACGTACAACAATTTCTTGGATTATTAAACTATATATCTGATCAAGGATTTCTTAAGGAATTAGCAAAAGAAAGAAGAAGTTTACAATTGAAATTCAGTACTAAATATTCATGGTATTGGACTCCAGCAGATACCGAAGCAGTACAACGACTAAAAAAACTCTGTAAGCATTTACCTACTCTTTATAATTACAATCTTAAGGATAAACTGCTCGTCCAAATGGATACAAGCTCTGACACATGGGCAGGATGCCTTTTGGCACAACCATCCAAGTACAAAAAGTATTATCTTTGCAAGTATATCAATGGGACTTTTAATTCCTCGGAATTAAAATACCCCATTCATGAAAAGGAAACACTGACTTGTCTCAAAACTTTGAAAAAATGGCGCATAGATCTATTGCCGGTTGAATTTTAAAATCAAACGGACTCTCAATATTTATGTGGATTTAGCAAGTACCAAATAAGCACTAATTACAATCAAGGAAGACTTATTCGATGGTAACTGGAATTGAATCAGTTCAATTTCAGCATTTAATATATTAAAACTACTAACAATTTTCTTGCAGATATTCTTACATGAGAATGAAAGACGTTATAAAACATCTGGAAGATACATTACTATTGAAGGAAGCAGAACTCATAGAATTACAACAAAAAGTTGGATCAGTTATCAAAGAAATCAATAGACTCAGAACCACCATTGCTTTACTAAAGGAACAAGATCATCCCATCTCTAAAAAACCAACTTTACCATCAACCTCTTCTTCTACACCCAATAACACCACTAAAATTCAGTTATCCATTCCACAAAATCCATCTACCCCTCTACCTACTACTTCATAAAAACAACTTTATCATCAAGAATCTAAGTATTATGTGATTTACAACAGCCCCATGGTAGGCATCTACGATCAATGGCATAAAGTAGCTGTACACATTAATGGAAAAAGTGGAATTATTCATAAAAGTTTCTCCACTCAAGCGGAAGCAGAAAAAGCACTTAAGGATTTTCAGTAGACACCACCTCTTAAACCACAATACAAGACAGTTTTGACATCACCATCTATGAAACCACCAAATATGGTCTCTCTTGGAAAAGCCATAGATTTGGAACATATTCATTCAATTCCGTTAAAAGCAGTAAAAGAAGAAGCTAGAATATTAACATCTGAAATGTTTAGTAATTGTTTTCAATCCCTCAACGAATGGACGCCAGAGATGAAGCAATTTCAATATTATCCCCAGAACAGAGGACGGTATGGCCCGAAAGCTATTGTCTTCCCTAGAGCTGACCCTTTGACTACCTATTTACTATTCCAGAGTGGACTAATTGACACCATCTACGTTCAGAAACTACAACTTTTATTAGAGTTTCCTCTTGGATTAACTCATGTGATTAAGAATTACAAAGATAGATTTGCTAAGGATCGAGAAATATACATCAAGATCTATAGCAGTTATCCAATCTTTGAATAAGCCGAAGCAGATACTGCCACCAAAGCAAAAATTAAAGTACCAAGGATTGCTTATTTACAAGTTGGAGTTAGCAATTTATTATATCCACCAGTCGATGAACCTCCACGATAGGAATTTCATTGGGACACTATCAACAAGCTTAACCTTAATTGTTTGGAAGGAGTATATAATCAATACACTCGTATCAACGGTGACTCATTATTGAAGATCAATTACAAAAGACCACAAACATTGATGACCTCAGCTTATAAGACTCCTATACAACCAGAAGCACTTCAAATGATTCAAAAATTCAAACAACCATTTGATAAGCTTGATGACTTTTTTGATTCTGTCAGTAATGCATAGAAATATGCGATTTGCAAACAACAACAAGAATATCCAGATCATCATTGTGAGCACTATCCTACCACTTCAAAAATCGCACCAGAAGAGAATGATGACGGATTGATCGTTATTGAAGAGTAAAAGATTCGTCGATAGCAAAAACAAGCACTAACGACAAGGATGTAGGTCCCCAGGACCAACCTAGCTGTATAATACGTGTCTTTTCTCTTTTGTCTTTTACTTTCTTTTCTTTTAGCATCCTCAGCTTTAGCTTTTTTGCTTTCTCTTTTTCTTTATGTCAAGAAGTGTCGGCCTCTTTGTTTGGCCTTTAGTCCCTTTCGTTTGCTATAAATAGCAGCAATGTAAGCCTTCCAAGGCAGAACTAGATAACTTACTAAATAAACATTATGTTTTGCCCATCGTTTCTCTTTGCCTTTCGCCTGGCATTGGCAGCAAGCGTAAACGAAACAGGTATGAGCAATAAATGTTTGTTGTAGTATTTTATCATCCTTTTTAATTAAATTAATCATTTATTCTACTCATCGTTCCTTAGCTTTATCAGCATGGCATACTCTTATTTTTCACGCAAGCACGAGCTCAATAACCGTATCAAAGAAACTTATTAGAGAGAAGAAGCATTAGATGCATTAAAGATCAAATATATTGCACGGAATAAGTCCGCACATAAGACTTATAGAGATCATCTTTATCAACTTCCTGAAGATCATCATGATCAAACAGAAGGCATTAAAGCAACAGTTTCACAGATTATGCATGACACCGATCAACTGATTAGTATAATAAAGGAACTCATAAAAGATTTGTATATCCTTATAAATTATTATCTCAAGAAATTAATTAGCACCTATCAAGAGATAGAAGCAAAACAACTAAAATTTATTCAGATGTATAAAGAATAGATAGCTTTAGCAAAAGAACACTAGAATTTACAACTATTAATGGAGGCACGATATTGGTTAGATCAAACACTTTACATTTATAATTCAGTTAAACATGATCATTTAGAGGCTCAAGATCAAATTCAGATTCTAATCGATTAAACATGACATCTTATACATCATTGCAATATTTTTTTTAATTATTGTTTGCATTATCTCATTTATCAATTATCATTATATGCTTTGGTTTATCTTTACATTCAGCCTTTCTTATTATTTGTTTATTTTAGTATCATGTTTATTCCCGATAACCAGTTATTATTTTATTTTTCTATTAGTATGGAACTTATTACTATATGTTTAGATTATCTATGGAGACATATCTTTCAACTCAATACAGATATAGTTTAAGAAATTTGTAATTTATAATGACTTGTCTGATTTGTGAAAACCTAGATCAACAAATTCAATATACTCACCAACAAATAGAGTATTATTTAGATCATATACAATACA
>JAOQMP010008699.1:0-13313 GCA_027563575.1 Erythroxylum pedicellare
AGTCTTTCCTCCATGAACGTCACCGTTGGGAGACTAGGATGGGGCCGTGGCACTTGACGCGACCATATGCGGTCATGCTCAGTCGTGGGAAAATCGGTTCAAATAATCCCCAGTTGGTCACGAATTGTCAATTTGTCATCCAAAACTTGCCGATTATAGTCTTGCCCCCATGAATGACACCGTTGGGAGACCAGGTTGGGGCCGTGGTAGTTGGTGCAGCCATATGCGATCATACTCTGTCGCGGGAAAATCAGTGCAAATAATCCCAGACGCTCACGAGTTACCAGTTTGTCAACAAAAACTTGATGATTATTGTCTTGCCCACATGAACAGCACCATCGGGAGATCAGGTCAGGGCCATGGCACTCTGCACGGCCATATGTGGTCATACTCGTTCGTAGAAAAATTGGTGTCAAAAATCCCCATTCGGTCACAAATTGTTAATTTGTCATCAAAAACTTGCCGATTATAGTTTTGCCCCCATGAACGGCACCGCCGGGAGACCAGATCGGGGCAGTGACACTTGGCGCGGCCATATGCGGTCATACTTGTTCGTGGGAAAATCAGTGCAAATAATCCCCAGTCAGTCACGAATTGTCAGTTTGCCATCAAAAACTTGCCGATTATAGTCTTGCCCCCATGAACGGCCCCGTTGGGAGACCAGGTGAAGATTGTGGTACTTTGCACTGCCATATACGGTCACACTCGGTTGCAGAAAAATTGGTGCCAAAAATCCTCATTCGGTCATGAATTGTTAATTTGTCATCAAAAACTTGCCCATTATAATTTTGCGCCTATGAACGGCACCGTCGGGATACCAAGTTGGGCCGTGGCACTTGGTGCGGCCATACGTGGTCATACTTGGTCGTGGGAAAATCAATGCAAACAATCCCACATCGGTCACGAATTACCAGTTTGCCATCAAAACTTGCAGATTGTAGTCTTGCCTCAAGGAACGACCTCGTCAAGAGACCAGGTTGGGCCGTGGCACTTAGCGCGGCCTTATGCGGTCATACCCGGTCGTGGGAAAATCAGTGCAAATAATCCCCAGACAGTCACGAGTTGTCAGTTTGTCATCAAAAACTTCCTGATTGTAGTGTTGCCCCCATGAACGGCATCGTCGGGAGACCAGGTTGGGGCCGTGGCACTTGGCGCGGCCATATGTGGTCATACTCGGTCGTGGGAAAATCAGTTCAAATAATCCCCAGTTGGTCACAAATTGTCAGTTTGTCATCAAAAACTTGTCGATTATAGTCTTGCCCCCATGAACGACATCGTTGGCAGACCAGGTTAGGGCCGTGGCAGTTGGTGCAGCCATATGCGGTCATACTTGATTGCGGGAAAATCAATGCAAATAAACCCCCTATTGGTCACGAGTTGTCAGTTTCTCAACAAAAACCTGCCGATTATAGTCTTGCCCATATGAACAGCACCGTCGGGAGACCATGTCGGTGCCGTGGCACTTTGCACTGCCGTATGGGGTCATACTCAGCCGTAGAAAAATTGGTGCCAAAAATCCCCATTCGGTCACGAATTGTTAATTTGTCATCAAAAACTTGCCGATTATAGTTTTGCCCCCATGAACGGCACCATCGGGAGACTAGGTCTGGCCAGTGGCACTTGGTGCGGTCATATTCGGTCATGGGAAAATCAGTGCAAATAATCTTCAGTTTGTCACGAATTGTCAGTTTGTCATCAAAACTTGCCGATTATAGTCTTGCCCTTATAACGGTACCGTCGGGACACCAAGTTGGGGCCGTGGCACTTAGCGCAGCCATATGCGGTCATACTCGGTTGTGGGAAAATAAGTGCAAACAATCCCCAATCGGTCGCGAATTGTCAGTTTGTCATCAAAAATTTGCCGATTATAGTCTTGCCCCCATGAACGACACCATTAGGAGACCAAGTTGGGGCCATGGCACTTGGCACGGCCATATGCGGTCATACTCTGACGTGGGAAAATTAGTGCAAATAATCCCAGTCGGTCGCGATTTGTCAGTTTGTCGGCAAAAACTTGCCAATTATAGTCTTGCCCCCATGGACGACACTGTTGGGAGATGAGGTTGGGGCCGTGGCAGTTGGTGCAGCCATATGTGGTCATACTCAGTCGTGGGAAAATCAGTGCAAATAATGCCCAGACGGTCACGAGTTGTCAGTTTGCCAACAAAAACGTGCCGATTATAGTCTTGCCCACATGAACAGCACCGTCGGGAGACCAGGTCGGGGTCGTGGCACTTTGCACTGCCATATGTGGTCATACTCGGTTGTCGAAAAATTGGTGCCAAAAATCCCCATTCGATCACGAATGTTTAATTTGTCATCAAAAACTTGCCGATTATAGTTTTGCCCCCATGAACGGCGTTGTAGGGAGAAGAGGTCGGGGCAGTGGCACCTGGCGCAGTCATATGCGGTTATACTCGTTCGTGAGAAAATCAGTAGAAATAATCCCCAGTCGGTCACGAATTGTCAGTTTGTCATCAAAAACTTGCCGATTATAGTCTTGCCCCCATGAACTCGTCGGGAGACCAGGTCGGGGCCGTGGCAGTTTGCACTGCCATATGCGGTCATACTTGGTCAATAAAAACTTGCCGATTATAGTTTTGCCCCCATAAACGCCACTATCGGGAGACTAGGTCGGGGTAGTGGCACTTGACCCGGCCATATGCGGTCATACTCATTCGTGGGAAAATCAATGCAAATAATCCCCAGTCGGTCACGAATTGTAAATTTGTCATCAAAAACTTGCTGATTGTAGTCTTGCCCCCATGAATGACATCATCGTGAGACTAGGTCGGGGCCTTGGCACTTGGCGCGGCCACATGCGGTCATACTTGGTTGTGGGAAAATTTGTGCAAACAATCCTCAGTCGGTCACGATTTGTAAGTTTGTCAACAAAAACTTGTTGATTGTAGTCTTGCCCCTATGAACGACATCGTCGGGAGACCAGGTTAGGGCCGTGACACTTCGTGCGGTCATATGCATTCATACTCAGTCGTGGGAAAATCAGTGCAAACAATCCCACGTCGATCACGAATTATCAGTTTGCCATCAAAATCGTCAGGAGACTTGGTCGAGCCCGTGGCACATGGCGCGACCATTTGTGGTCATACTCGGTCATGGGAAAATTAGTGTAAACAATCCCCAGTCGGTCACAAATTTTAAGTTTGTCATCAAAAACTTGCTGATTGTAGTCTTGCCCCTATGAATGGCACCGTCGGGAGACCAGATCGGGGCCTTCGCACTTGGCGCGGCCATATGTTGTTATACTTGGTCGTGGGAAAATTTGTGCAAACAATCCCCAATCGGTCACGATTTGTAAGTTTGTCAACAAAAACTTATTGATTGTAGTCTTGCCCCTATGAACGGCACCGTCGGGAGACCAGGCTGGGGCCGTGACACTTGGTGCGGCCATATGCGTTCATACTCAGTCGTGGAAAAATCAGTGCAAACAATCCCACGTCGGTCATAAATTGTCAGTTTGCCATCAAAACTTGCAGATTATAGTCTTGCCCTCAGGAACGACACCGTCGGGAGACTAGGTCGAGGCCGTGGCACATGGTGCGACCATTTGCGGTCATACTCGGTCGTGGGAAAATTAGTGCAAACAATCCCCAGTCGGTCACAAATTGTAAGTTTGTCAACAGAAACTTGCCGATTATAGTATTGCCCATATGCGGTCATACTCGGTCGTAGAAAAATTGGTGCCAAAAATCCCCATTCGGTCACGAATTGTTAATTTGTCATCAAAAACTTGCCAATTATAGTTTTGCCCCCATGAACGGCACCGTCGGGAGACTAGGTCGGGGCAGTGGCACTTGGCGCGACCATATGCGGTTATACTCGGTTGTGGGAAAATCAGTTCAAATAATCCCCAGTCGGTCATGAATTGTCAGTTTGTCATCAAAAACTTGCCCATTATAGTTTTGCCCCCATGAAGGACACTGTTGGGAGACCAGGTTTGGGCCTTGGCAGTTGGTGCAGCAATATGCGGTCATACTCGATCGCGGAAAAATTACTACAAATGATCCCCAGACAGTCACGAGTTGTCAGTTTGTCAATAAAAACTGGCCGATGTCGTGGCACTTTGCACTGCCATATGCGGTCATACTTGGTCGTAGAAAAATTGGTTCCAAAAATCCCCATTCGGTCACGAAATGTTAATTTGTCATCAAAAACTTGCCAATTGTAGTTTTGCCCCCATGAACGGCACCATCGGGAGACTAGGTCGGGGTAGTGGCACTTGACGCGACCATATGCGGTCATATTCGTTCGTGGGAAAATCAGTGCAAATAATCCCCAGTTGGTCACGAATTGTAAGTTTGTCATAAAAAACTTGTTGATTGAAATCTTGCCCCTATGAACGACACCGTTGGGAGACCAGGTTGGGCCCATGGCCCATGGTGCGGCCTTATGCGGTCATACTCGGTCGTGGGAAAATCAGAGCAAACAATCCCACGTCGGTCACGAATTGTTAGTTTTCCATCAAAACTTGCAGATTATAGTCTTGCCCCAAGGAACCACACCGTCAGGAGACCAGGTTCGGACCGTGGCACTTAGCTCGACGTCATGCGGTCATACTCGATCGTGGGAAAATCAGTGCAAATAATCCGCAAATGGTCACGAGATGTCAGTTTGTCATCAAAAACTTGCTGATTGTAGTCTTGCCCCCATGAACGACACCGATGGGAGACCAGGTTGGGGCCGTGGCACTTGGCGCGACCATATGTGGTCATACTCCGTCGTGGAAAAATCAGTGCAAATGATCCCAGTCAGTCGCGAATTGTCAATTTTTCATATAAAACTTGCCGATTATAGTCTTTCCCCCATGAACGGCACCGTTGGGAGACTAGGTTGGGGCCGTGGAACTTAGCGAGGCCATATGTGGTCATACTCTGTCGTGGGAAAATCAGTTCAAATAATCCCCAGTTGGTCACGAATTGTCAGTTTATCATCAAAAACTTGCCGATTATTGTCTTGCCCACATGAACAGCACCGTCGGGACACCATGTCGGGGCTGTGGCGCTTGGCGCTGCCATATGTGGTCATACTCATTCGTGGGAAAATCAGTGCAAATAATCCCCAGTCGGTCACGAATTGTAAGTTTGTCATCAAAAACTTGCTGATTGTAGTCTTGCCCCCATGAACAACACTGTCGGGATACCAGGTCGGGGTCTTGGCATTTGGCGCGGCCATATGCGATCATTCTTGATCGTGGGAAAATTTGTGTAAACAATCCTCAGTCGGTCACGAATGGTAAGTTTGTCATAAAAAACTTGCTAATTGTAATCTTTCCCCTATGAATGGCACCGTTGGGAGACCAGGTTGGGCACGTGGCACATGGTGCGGCCATATGCTGTCATACTCGGTCGTGGGAAAATCAGAACAAACAATCACATGAACAGCACCGTTGGGAGACCAGGTCGAGGCCGTGGGACTTTGCACTGCCATATGCGGTCATACTCGGTCGTAGAAAAATTGGTGCCAAAAATCACCATTCGGTCACAAATTGTTAATTTGTCATCAAAAACTTGCCGATTATAGTTTTGCCCCCATGAACGGCACTGTAGGGAGACTAGGTCGGGGCGGTGGCGCCTGGCGCGGTCACATGCAGTCATACTCGTTCGTGGGAAAATCAGTGGAAATAATCCCCAGTCGGTCATGAATTGTCAGTTTCTCATCAAAAACTTGCCGATTATAGTCTTGCCCCCATGAACAGCACCGTTGGGAGACCAGGTCGGGGCTGTAGCACTGTGCACTGCCATATGCCGTCATACTCGGTCGTAGAAAATTGGTGCCAAAAATCCCCATTTGGTCACGAATTGTTAGTTTGTTATCAAAAACTTGCCGATTATAGTTTTGCCCCCATGAACGGCACCGTTGGGAGACTAGGTCGGGGTAATGGCACTTGACGCGGCCATATGCTGTCATACTCGTTTGTGGGAAAATCAGTGCAAATAATCCCCAGTCGGTCACGAATTGTAAGTTTGTCATCAAAAACTTGCTGATTGTAGTCTTGTCCCCATGAACGACACCGTCAGGAGACCAGGCCGGGGCCTTGGCACTTGGCGCGGCCATATGCGGTCATATTTGGTCGTGGGAAAATTTGTGCAAACAATCCCCAGTCGGTCAAGAATTGTAAGTTTGTCATAAAAAACTTGCTGATTGTAGTCTTGCCCCTATGAACGACACCGTTTGGAGAACAAGTTGGGGCCGTGGCACTTAGCGCGGCCTCATGCGGTCATACTCGTTCGTGGGAAAATCAGTGCAAATAATCCCCAAATGGTCACGAGTTGTGATTTTCCAACGACAGAGTATGAATGCATATGGCAGCGCCAAGTGCGACGGCCCCGACCTGGTGTCCTGATGGTGCCGTTCATGGGGGAAAGACAATAATCTACAAGTTTCGATGACAAGCTGTCAATTCGTGACCGACTAGGGCTTGTTTCCCCTGATTTTCCCACAACCGAGTATGACAACATATGGCCACGGTAAGTGCTACCGCCCAGATCTAGCCTCCCGACGGTGCCGTTCATGGGGGTAAGACTATGATGTGCAAGTATCGATGACAAACTAAGAATTCGTGACTGACTGAGGATTTTTTGCACTGATTTTACAACGACAGAGTATGACCACATATGGCCACGCCAAGTGCCACAACCCCGACCTGGTCTCCCTACGGTGTCATTCCTGGGGGCAAGACTATAATCTGCAAGTTTCAATGACAAATTGAAAATTTGTGACCAACTGTGGATTGTTTACACTAACTTTCCAACGACCGAGTATGACCGTATATGGCCGCGACAAATGCCACGGCCCCGGTTTGGTCTCCCGACAGTACCGATCATTGGGGCAAGACTATAATCGGCAAGTTTCGATGACAAATTGACAATTCGTGATTGATTGGGGATTGTTAGCACTAATTTTTCAACGACTGAGTATGACCACATATGGCCGCAACAAGTGGCATGGCCCCGACTTGGTCTCCCGATGGTGCCGTTCATGGGGGCAAGACAATAATCTGTAAGTTTCGATGACAAACTATCAATTCGTGACCGACTGGGGCTTGTTTACACTAATTTTCCCACGACCGAGTATGACCGCATATGGCCGCACCATGTGCCATGGCCTCGGCTTGGTCTCCCGACGATGTCGGTCATGGGCGTAAGACTATAATCTACAAGTTTCGATGATAAACTATCTATTCATGACCGACTAGGGCTTCTTTACCCTGATTTTTCCACGACTTAGTATGACCGCACATGGCCACGGCAAGTGCTACGGCCCCGATCTGGTCTCCCAACAGTGCCGTTCATAGGGGCAAGACTATAATTTTCTAGTTTCGATGACAAACTGACAATTCCTGACCAACTAGGGATTGCTTACACTAATTTTCCAATGACCGAGAATGATTGTATATGGTTGCGGCAAGTGCCACGGTCCTGAATTAGTCTCCCGACGGTGCTGGTCATGGGGGCAAGACTATATTCTGCAAGTTTCGATGACAAACTAAGAATTCGTGACCGGCTAAGGATTCTTTGCACTGATTTTCCCACAACCGAATATGACCACATATGGCCGCACCAAGTTATACAGCCCCGATGTGGTCTCCCGACGGTGCCGTTCATAGGGGCAAGACTATAATCAGCAAGTTTTTGATGACAAACTGACAATTCGTGACCGACTGGCGGTTGTTCGCACTGATTTTTCCACGACCGAGTATGATCGCATTTGGCCGCGACACCCTCAGCTGGTCTCCCGATGGTGCCGGTCATGCGACAAGACTATATTCGCCAAGTTTTGATGACAAACTGACAATTTCAGAATGACTGGGGCTTGTTTCCACTGATTTTCCCACAACCTAGTATGGCCACAGATTGGAGCGACAGTGGTCTCCTGACGATTCCAATCATGGGGACAAGACTATAATCGGCAAGTTTTTGATGAAAAACTAACAATTCGTGACCGACTAGGGCTTGTTTGCATTAATTATCCCACGATCGAGTAAGACCGCATATGGCCGCGTGAAGTGCCATGGCCCCGACCTGGTCTCCCAACGGTGTCAGTTATGGGGGCAAGACTATAATCGGCAAGTTTCGATGACAAACTAACAATTCGTGACCGACTGGGGCCTGTTTTCACTAATTATCCCACGACTGAGTAAGACCACATATGGTCGCGCCAAGTGGCACGTCCTCGACTTGATCTCCCAACCGTGTCGCTCATGGGGGCGAGACTATAAATTGCAAGTTTCGATGAAAAACTGATAATTCGTGACCAACTGGGGATTATTTGTACTAATTTTTTCACGACAGAGTATGACCGTATATGGCCCTGCCAAGTGCCATGGCCCCGACCTGGTCTCCCAATGGTGTCGGTCATAGGCACAAGACTATAATCTGCAAGTTTTGATGACAAACTAACAATTCGTGACTGACTGGGGATTGTTTGCACTGATTTTCCCACGACCGAGTATGAATGCATATGGCCGCACCAAGTGGCACAGCCCCGACCTAGTCCCCCGACAGTGCATGTCATAGGCCCAAGACTACAATCTGCAGGTTTCGATGACAATGTGACAATTCGTGACCGACTGGGGATTGTTTTCATTGATTTTCCCATGATCGAGTATCACCGCATATGGCTGAGCCAAGTGCCACGGCCCCGACCTTATCTCCCGACGGTGTCGATCTTGGGAGCAAGACTATAATCTGCAAGTTTTGATGACAAATTGACAGTCCGTTACCGACTGGGGATTGTTTGCACTGATTTTCCTACATCTGAGTATGAACGAATATGGTCGCACCAAGTGCCATGGCCCCGACCTTGTCTCCCGACAGTGCCTGTCATGGGGGTAAGACTATAATTTGCCAGTTTCGGTGAGAAACTGTCAATTCGGGACCGACTAGGGCTTGTTTCCCTTGATTTTCCCACGATCGAGTATGACCGCATATGGCCACGACAAGTGCTACGGCCACGATCTGGTCTCCTGACGGTGCCTTTCATGGGGAAAGACTATAATCTACAAGTATCGATGATAAACTAAGAATTCGTGACCGGCTAAGGATTCTTTGCACTGATTTTCCCACAACCGAATATGACCACATATGGCCGCACCAAGTTATACAGCCCCGATGTGGTCTCCCGACGGTGCCGTTCATAGGGGCAAGACTATAATCAGCAAGTTTTTGATGACAAACTGACAATTCGTGACCGACTGGCGTTTGTTTGCACTGATTTTTCCACGACCGAGTATGACCGCATATGGCCACGGTAAGTGCTACGGCCCCGATCTGGTCTCCCGACGGTGCCGTTCATGGGGGCAAGACTATGATCTGCAAGTATCGATGACAAACTAAGAATTCGTGACTGACTGGGGAAGTTTTGCACTGATTTCCCTACGACAGAGTATGACCGCATATGGCCGCACCAAGTGCCACAGCCTCGACCTGGTCTCCCTACGATGTCGTTACTGGGGGCAAGACTTTAATCTGTAAGTTTCGATGACAAACTGAAAATTTGTGACCAACTGTGGATTATTTGCACTAACTTTCCAATGACCGAGTATGACCGTATATGGCCGCGACAAATGCCACGGCCCCGGCTTGTTCTCCCGACAGTGCCGGTCATTGGGGCAATACTATAATCGGCAAGTTTCGATGACAAATTGACAATTCGTGATTGATTGTTGATTGTTTGCATTAATTTTTCGAGGACCGAGTATGACCGCGACAAGTGCCACGGCCCCGACTTGGTCTCCCGACGGTGCCGGTCGTAGTGGCAAGACTATAATCCGCAAGTTTTGATGACAAACTAAGAATTCGTGACCGAATGGGGATTGTTTGCACTGATTTTACCACGACTGAATATCACCAGATATGGTTGCGCCAAGTGCCACGGCCCCGACCTGATCTCTCGATCGTGCCGTTCATGGGGGCAAGACAATAATCTGCAAGTTTCGATGACAAACTGTCAATTCGTGACCGACTGGGGCTTGTTTGCACTAATTTTCCCACGACCGATTATGACCGCATATGGCCGCGCCATGTGCCACGGCCCTGACCTGGTCTCCCAACAGTATCGGTCATGGGCGCAAGACTATAATCTGCAAGTTTCGATGACAAACTGTAAATTTGGGACCGACTAGGGCTTGTTTACCCTGATTTTCCCATGACTGAGTATGACCGGCTATGGCCACATGAACTTTCGGTGACAAACAGACAATAATTTTGAATTTTCGGTGACAAACAGACAATTCGTGACCAACTGGAGATTGCTTGCACTAATTTTCCAACGACCGAGAATGACCGTATATGGCCGTGGCAAGTGCCACGGTCCTAACTTGGTCTCCCGACGGTGCCGTTCATGGGGGCAAGACTATAATCTGCAAGTTCCAATCACAAACTAAGAATTCGTGATCGACTGTGGATTGTTTGCACTAATTTTCCCACGACAGAGTATGAACACATATGGCTGCGCCAAGTGCCACAGCCCCGACCTAGTCCCTCGCCGATGTCGTTCCTAGGGGCAAGACTATAACCTGTAAGTTTCGATAATAAACTGACAATTTGTGACCAATTGGGGATTGTTAAACTGATAATTTGTGACCAACTGGGGATTGTTAGCTCTGATTTTTCGATGACCGAGTATAACTGCATATGGCTGCGACAGGTGCCACAACCCTGACCTGGTCTCCGGATGGTGCCGGTCATGGGGGCAAGCTATAATCTACAAGTTTTGATGACAAACTGACAATTCGTGGCGGACTGTGGATTGTTTGCACTGATTTTACCACGATCGAGTATGACCGCATATGGTCACGCCAAGAGCCACAGCCCCGACCTTGTCTTTCAACGGTGCCGGTCATTGAGGCAAGACTATAATCTTCAAGTTTCGATAACAAACTGTCAATTCGTGACTGACTGTTCCATGTTTGCTCTAATTTTCGCACGACCGAGTGTGACCGCATATGGCTACAGAAAGTGCTACAGCCCCGATTTGGCCTCCCAACAGTGCCATTCATGGGGGCAAAACTATAATCTGCAAGTTTTGATGGCAAACTAAGAATTCGTGACCGACTGGGGATTGTTAGCCCTGATTTTCCCAAGACAGAGTGTGACCGCATACGGCCACGCCAAGTGCCACGGCCCCGACCTGGTCTCCCGATGGTGTCGTTCATGGGGGCAAGACAATAATCTGCAAGTTTCGATGACAAAATGACAATTTGTGACCAACTAGGGATTGTTCGCACTGATTTTTCGACGACCCAGTATGACCACATATGGCCGCGACAAGTGCCACAACCTTGACCTGGTCTCCCAACGGTGCCGGTCATGGGGGCAAGACTATAATCTGCAAGTTTCGATGACAAACTAAGAATTCGTGACCGACTGGGGATTGTTTGCCCTGATCTTCCCACGATAGAGTATGACTGCATATGGCCGCGCCAAGTGCCACGGCCCCGACCTGGTCTCCCGACGATGTCGTTCCTAAGGGCAAGACTATAATCTGCATGTTTCGATGACAAACTGACAATTCGTGACCAATTAGGGATTATTTTGATTAATTTTACAACAACCGAATATGATCTTTTATGGCCGCGGCAAGTGCTATGGCCCCAACCTGGTCTCCCGAAGGTGCCGGTCATGGGGACAAGACTATAATCGGCAAGTTTCGATGACAAATT
This sequence comes from Erythroxylum pedicellare, assembly GCA_027563575.1. NCBI lineage: Eukaryota > Viridiplantae > Streptophyta > Magnoliopsida > Malpighiales > Erythroxylaceae > Erythroxylum > Erythroxylum pedicellare. Next base: position 11,684 of record JAOQMP010008699.1, read on the forward strand.
GACAATTCGTGACTGACTGGGGATTGTTAGCATTGATTTTCGAGGACCAAGTATGACTGCATATGGACATGATAAGTGCCGCAACCTCGACTTGGTTTCCCGATGGTGTTGATCATAGGGGCACTATAATCTGTAAGTTTCGATGACAAACTAAGAATTCGTGATCGACTGGGTATTGTTTCCACTTATTTTCCCACGATTGACTATGACTAGATATGATCGCGCCAAGTGCCACGGCCCCAACCTTGTCTCCTGACGGTGCCGGTCATGGGGGCAAGACTATAATCTGCAAGTTTCGATGACAAATTGTCAATTCGTGACCGACTAGGGCTTGTTTGCCCTAATTTTCCTAAGACCGAGTATGACCGCATGTGACCACGACAAGTGCTACGGCCCAATCTAGTCTCCTGACGGTGCCGTTCATGGGGGCAAGACTATAATCTGCAAGTTTCAATGACAAACTAAGAATTCGTGATCGACTGGGGATTGTTTGCACTGTTTTTCTCACCATAGAGTATGAGGGCATAAGGCCGCACCAAATGCCACGGCACCGACCTGGTCTCCCAACCGTGTCATTCCTGGGGGTAAGACTATAATCTGCAAGTTTCGATGACAAACTGACAATTTGTGACCAATTAGGGATTGTTTGCACTAATTTTCCAACAACCGAGCATGATCGTATATGACCATGGCACTGACCAATTAGGGACTGGGAATTGTTTGCATTGATCTTCCCACGACAGAGTATGACTGCATATGGCCGCGCCAAGTGCCACAACCCCGACCTGGTCTCCCGACGATGTCGTTCCTGAGGGCAAGACTATAATCTGCATGTTTCAATGGCAATCTGACAATTCGTGACCAATTAGGGATTGTTTTGATTAATTTTACAACAACCGAATATGATCTTATATGGCCGCGGCAAGTGCCGTAGCCCCGACCTGATCTCCCGAAGGTGCCGGTCATGGGGGCAAGACTATAATCGGCAAGTTTCGATGACAAATTGACAATTCGTGACTGACTGGGGATTGTTAGCACTGATTTTTCGACGACCAAGTATGACTGCATATGGACATGATAAGTGCCGCAACCTCGACCTGGTTTCCCGACGGTGTTGGTCATAGGGGCACTATAATCTGTAAGTTTCGATGATAAACTAAGGATTCGTGATCGACTGGGTATTGTTTCCACTTATTTTCCCACGACTGACTATGACTAGATATGGTCGCGCCAAGTGCCACGGGCCCAACCTTGTCTCCCGATGGCGCCGCTCATGGGGGCAAGACTATAATCTGCAAGTTTCGATCACAAATTGTCAATTTGTGACTGACTAGGGCTTGTTTGCCCTGATTTTCCTAAGACCGTGTATGACGGCATATGACCACGGCAAGTGCTACGGCCCGATCTAGTCTCCCAACGGTGCCGTTCATGGGGGAAAGACTATAATCTGCAAGTTTCGATGACAAACTAAGAATTCGTGACTGACTGGGGATTGTTTGCCTAGAATCGATGACTTATTTGATCAGCTTCAGGGAGCTCAGGTGTTCACTAAGCTGGATCTGAGGTCAGGGTATTATCAGCTGAAGATAGCAGAGGCTGATGTGCCTAAGAGTGCATTCCGGAGCAGGTA